>JAUJDW010000086.1:0-144720 GCA_030512325.1 Lasiodiplodia hormozganensis
GGGGGGGTGAGGGGGGCTTTTCAGCCGACAGGAATATCCCGCTGAGCCACAGGCTCGAAATACCGCGCGATGCCCTGATCGAGCGTCTTGATGCTGGTCGGCTTGACGAAGAACTCGTCGGCGCCCGCCTCCTTCGACTGCGCCTTGTCCCTGGGCGAGTCCTGGCCTGTGATCATGAAGATGATGGCGGCGTGGCGGGCGCAGGCGCGCTCGATGTCGCGGATCTGCTTGGTGGCCTCGACGCCGTCGCAGTTGGGCATCTGCAGGTCCATGAAGATGAGGTTGAGCGGTTGTGTTTGTAGGTGCGCGCGGTACTGCGCGACCGCCTCGTTGCCGTCGACGGCGCACGCGTACGGGATGTGGCGCTTCTCGCAGTACAGCTTGAAGATGCGCAGGTTGATGGCGTTGTCGTCGACCAGCAGCGCGCTGATGGGCTCGACGATGCGCATCTTGCGCGCGAAGACGTCGTGGATCTGCTCGTTCGGGCCGACCGGGACGCCGTTTGTGATGGGGGATTGCTCGGGGAGTTGTTTGAGTTTGGCGTAGGTCTCGTTGACTTCGTAGAGGATGTCGTAGAGGCGGGTGGAGAGGAAGGGGCCTTCGAAGAAGAGGATCCGACTGCTCGCGGAAGGGAGGCGGAGCGAGCGCGTGCTGACGCGAGCAGGAATGAGGCACACGGAGATGGCGGTGGGATCTACTGTCTTGAAGTGATTCTGAAAATCTTGCTCGTCCTCGCAAAAGCTGACAATGTTGAGCGCACCAACCGATGTGTCCGAACGCACCCAGCCGCGGTGCTCGAGGTAGTTTATGAAGTGTCGGACCAGTGGCATGGCTTCTTGACCCGTGGGTACTTCGTGGTAGCGTCTGGGGACGTGTTTCAGGGCCGGAGGTGCATAAGGGCAATGGTCGGTCGGACAGGCAAAGCCTGGATCCCTAAGCTCCACGCGAAAATGTGACCCTTTGCCAGGTTCTGAGGAGACCAAAGAGACGGAACCGTTCATGGAGGCGGCGATTTTCGAAGAAATGGTCAGACCCAACCCGACGCCTCTAGTATGAGAGTCACCCTTCTCATATGCCTCGAATATTCGACGTTGGTCTTCTTTACAGATACCAATCCCTGTGTCCTTGATGTCGAACTGCAATATGGAATAGTCGCTTGTTGCAGTGATTATGACAAGAACGCTGCCGTTTTTTGTTGACGACTGAATCGCATTTAGTATCAATGATTGCAAGCACTCCTTGAGTAGACCGATATCAATCGTCACGATGCTGCAATCGACTGTGAGTTGGTTGTCGAAGAGGACTGAAGTCGAGGCCAACTCTTCTTCTGGGAGCATCAGAGAAATGTCTCGGAGGATATCAGCCTCCAGTAAATTAAGCTCATAATATGAAGCCTGCTTCATCGACCTGCTCGACTCGGCCCAGCGGTTTAACATGAGAACGTTGTTCACCGTACTCATTAATTCTCTTCCCGCGTTCGTGATGGCCTGCAGATATAGACGAGCATTTTTGCTTGCGTAGCCATCAGTACTTGAGTCTGTAAAACTCGATGCGATGCTTAATCGTTTGACTGCACCGCTGGAAAGGATATTTTCTGGGGGAGCAAACAGTTCTTCTCCCAAGAGCTCCACAGAACCGAGGATACCGTGGATAGGAGTTCGAAGCTGGTGCGTGATTCCGCGCAGAAAGATGTCCTTGGCTTTCAGGGCTTCGGCAAGAAGACGCTCGTGGTAATGGTCGAAAAGTATGATGGCGCAAGACTCGACGAACCATGCGTCAACATCATCCAAAACCAGCTGGACCTCCTTGAAGGATACGACCAAGAAGCGAGGTATCGGTTGTCTTTGGCATCGTGCGACCATGGCGCGGATTGTCTGGAAGGATTCTAGTCGGCGGTGGTTGCTCGTGCGGATCAACGTCTCTAGAAACTCGGTATCTTCCCACAAGCAGTCTTGCACGTCGTCCTCGAACGAGATTGGCGGTCGATCCTCGAGCTCAATGGTGCCGTCATCTGAGTCTTGCAGGGTGACTGACGCACCGGGGTAAATATCCCTCAGAGCTTGTTTCACCAGATCTTCGACGGTATTCTGTGTTGCCTTGGACTTGATCCTCGATAGGGTGTCGCCCATGGCTTGGCGTTGACGTTGGCGATTGATGCGGGACCGATTGACGATTTCGGCGCTAAGGATATCTGCGAAGCGTGAGAGAGCAGCCTGCTGATCCGCACTAAGCCCCTCTGTTTCGGAATTTGCGGCAACGCACAAAGAGCCAAGGGCGATGAACTGGCCGTTTTCGGTCTCGCAGCGCAGTTGGGCTCCGGCGTAGCTCCGCAACCCGCCCTCCTGGACATGGGGAGAATTCCGGAAGCGCCAATCCCCCAGCATGTTTGGGAGAACGAAGAGCTGGAGCGGGGTTAGCATGCGCAGAGAAGGGGCTCGGTGGACTCACCCCGAATGTCTGGTTGATCGTATGGGCGCAAGTGCTCTCCCTCCTGGGAAGTATGGCCAGAGGCACTCCGTGCGTCACCAGGCGATGGTATGTGTTCTCTGAAAGAATACCCATGATCACGTATTCCCAGCCAATGAAGGAGCGCACCAGCCTGACAATGCCTTGGAGTTTTTGGAGCAGCTCTTCGTCGTCGGCTATATCTTTGGTGTAGTACCACAGCATGGTAAGGCGAAGGCGCTCATTACGGCACAATGTGGGATAGAGATATGGAGTAGAGACGTCGGCAGGCTCTGGCGGCAGTGGAGTGGTGTACGGGTCCGTCGAATCCTCGGCATAGTTAATGGCATGCTGGTGTTCGTCAAACGGGGGCAGCGGCTGGTCGGCATGGTCTTGGTCGAATATGGGGGCGATCCTCGAGGGACGGCGCGGCAGGGACGGGCTGTCAGACTCGGAGCGCTTGAAGAGATGGTTTGATTTTGGGAAGTAGGAGCGCCGGCTGGTCATTGTGCCCTCTCGTCGGGGGAGGAGAAGGAATCCGGTGGCTCAGAAAAGGGCCAGGGAGAGGGCTAGATAGGCGTGAATGGATTCGCTGGCTACCACGCGTGTGCGCGGGGCCGCACGGCTGCTGGAGGCGTGGACGCCACAATGAGGCGACGGAAGCAATCATAAAAGCCACAGAAGGTCCGCTGCGGCTCCGGCGCGAGCCATTGGGGTGGTCGAGGTGCAGCTGGCTCAGCGCCAGGCAGTCGCTTCGTTCCGGGAGCCTGGTAGCAAGGCGGGGAGTGAGGGCGGGCGATGGTGGTGGTCGCGTTGGTCGGGGCAAGGATGGAGACGGCTCCTGCAGTGATCGGCCAAACGGCGAGGGACGTTGTTGGCCCCGGCCGAGAACGAAAGAAAGGTCCTGGCCCACGCCACCGCACACACATGGACGCCAAAATACCGCCGTGCTGCATGCATGATTGGATGCCGTCCCCAAGCCCACGTCGCATCGCCTGAGCCAGACTGCTGGAGCTGTTACTGCTTGCTAGGGAGAACCCTGCATATGCTGATCGCACAGGCCCCAAGGGTCTAAGCTCGAGCTCCCCACCCGCCGCAAAGCCTCGCGAACTAAACAAAGCAACTTCCACAATGTCGCTCTTCGGCTCCCGTTCACGGCTCAAATACACAGCCTTGCACCATGGGGGCGACCTGTCGGAACTCTGTACGCTTTGATCGGCGCTGCGATCGGCGCTTAACTAATCATGACTTGACCGTCACATCTAAATCTCGCTGCAGCTATCAACATTTCCCACGACCCTCTCGCTCTCGCCTGTTCGTCCGCTAAAAAAGAAGTCTGTTTCATCACTCGTAGTTCGCGCTCGGATCCCCGTCGAACTCCACCAAGCTCTGCGGCTGCGCCGTCCCCGGCACCGCATACCCACCCACGTTCGTCACGGCCGCCGCCAGCTCGAGGATGAAATCGCACGAGCTCTTGGGCAGCTGCTCGTCCGTCTTCAGCGAGAAGCCCAGGTTGCCCACGTTCAGCACGTTGCCCAGGTTCTCGCCTCCAGTTGTCGGATGAGGCCAGTTGATCGCCGGTGGTAAATTGATCTTGGCCGAGTGCGTATTCGGGTCGCCTGAACGTGCATGAGACGTAAAGTATGATTGATACGCCGTCGCAAAAGATCCGAAGCCTGGGATCAGAGGAAAAGCGACATCGCCTCCGAACGACACGTAGATCTGGTAGAAGAGAGGCAGCAGGTCCGTTCCGTGCCAGCCCGGCGATACGCTATACTGCATGTTCCATGACTTGCCGTCGTAGGCGTCTGTCAGGAACCGGGACCAGCATGTGAATGAAGAGTCCCTCACGAAGGCCTTGGTTCTCTCGGTGACGGTAGCGTACGTGTCGTTGGTCGAGACGGGTGGATAAAATTCTTCAATAGCAGCATTGATGCCCGCCTCCTTCACGTACGTTGGGAACACAGAATCGATAAAGCCGTTAAACTGTTCGTCGGTCTGAATATGCCCATCAACGAACAATTCAGATTCGTCAGCTGTGTGGCTGATGATTAGGGAATCCAGACCCTTCCAATAGTTCCCTGGAGAATGGTGAGCGCAACGATAGTGTATAATCGAGGGTGGATCCTTACCTGACGCGAACTCCAGCATAGGAAGTTGACGCACGTAATCTCCGTCTGCAGCCGGTCCGATATTGAAAGCACTTTCCGGCGCGGCTCTGATCAAGGCTTCGTTGGCCGTGTCAAGCGTCGCCGGGTCAGCTGCACGAAGGCAGTCCAAGCCTTGACCCTCACAGCCGGCAAGTGCACTGAAGTTCTGGAAGATGTTCTCCAGGCCTCCTTTGCGATCCCACATAATTTGGAATGCGGAGCTTAGCGCAACTGCCTTCTTGAACAGAGGGTCAAGGGTGCCTCCTTGTGCTGTTAGGTGGTGAAGAATGGAACCGGCGCCTGCACTTTCACCCCTTGAATTGTGTCAGTAATGCTTCTCAGTATGCTTGCGGAAGACAGCTTACCAGGCATTGACGTTTGAGGCGTCTCCACCGACAAGGCCAATGTAATCCTGAACCCATTGGAAGACCGCTGTCTCTTAGGTGAGCATAATCCGTAAAGGGCGGGTATATGGGTGACATACCTCTCTGATCCCAGAATCCAGCATTTGGCACACCATCGTTTTCCATGGTTTCACCAGCAAGGAAGCCATAAGTGCCCAGCCTATAGTTGCCGGCAACGTATATCACGTTCCCTCCAGACTGTTGGATCAGGCCTGTTCCACTGTAAAAGCCAATCAAATCAAGTGCATCCTTGCTACCAAATACTATAATCCAGTCAGTCTTCTGTACAGAGGGGTGCTGCAGCCGATGGCCAGCGCGAAGAATAGCAGGGCTCTAGAATATAGCGTAACTATGTCCCAGCTCTGCCTTGGAAAAATCAACATATATGGGTATTTGAAGCTATCGTCCGGACGTGTATGTAGAAATTTTAATTCGACATTCTCGTCCGGACGATAGCTTTAGCTACCCATGATATGAGCAAAAACAAATCCACGCTAGCCATCGGCTGCGAGAGGGGACTGTATCAAGAATGAGCCGTGAAACGTACCGTATGCTCCTCCGTAAATCCATACGATGACTGGCAGGCTATGCGTGTCAGGGTCTCGGACAGCATCTCCAGGCACGAATAAGTCTAGGAAAAGACAGTCCTCGGAGCCACCTTCGAAGATGGGAACAGGGATTCCTGCTAAGAACTGGTTAATCGCTCCTCCAATAGGAGAGTTGTTGCCGGGGCCGAGAAGATTGAGTCCTTCGATTGGAGCTTGGACGCAGATGGGCCCATAGCTACCATCCTGGATGGTATCATTATTGGCCGGAGGCTGCGGCTTACGCCAACGGAGGTTACCAATCGGCGCTGCGGCGAACCTAATGTTCTTAAAGACATACACCTAATGTGCGTTGTTGGTTAGCTGTTCCCTCTCTGCCACATCGGTGCTTCCACGTACATCGGCATCTGCGTTGTACTCTGATGCTCGCCAGGTTCCGTAAGGGAGGGTGAGCGTTGGAAGCTCATTCTGCCGCTTGCTGAATTTCACGCCCAGCTGCGGGCCAGCGGGAGCAGCACACACCGCAGTGGCGAGCAGGCAAATCAAAAGGCTGCACAGGCGCATTTTCGAATCCAACAAGCCGGGCTAGCGAAGCGCAACAGACCAACGACCCACACTCAGGGCTGATCGTCAATGATATAGGTACGTCTCTTGCCGCCAAATCCGAGGTTCCATGGGAGGACGAGTCGTGCGGAGTAATCTAAAATCGCTCGTCAGGCATTCCAAGCCTCGGCCCGTCCGTCGTCTCACCGTAGGCATTGCTGCGCGACTTTGCATTCTGTAGGTGGTACATGTGAATTGTACCTCTTCGGGGGGACTTTGCGAACGAACATGCAGCAAGCCATTGACGAGAATGCAGGAGCGAGGGGCTGCCCAATCGTCGTGTCATCCTTACGAGCACGTACAGCTGTCGCGAATATTGACGTGCCTGAACCTTTGATGGTGGTGGGGAGGGGCTACAGCAGGCGAGCGGGTAGAGTGCGGGGTTGGCCAATGAGAGGTGTGGTATCGACTAGGATAGGCTGTCAGGCGCCAGCTCAATCGCTGTGCCTGATGAGGTGGCTTAAAGTGGCTCAAAGATCTATTGCTGATCCGGGAAAGTTAGTCCTGGATGGTAGTCGAATTGAGTAAGGTATCCGAACCACTTGGCAGCGAATGAGGCCTTAACAAGGTCTGGTGACTGAACAATATCTTGGCATGGCGGCTGGACTCCGCGCCGTATCTCCGTTAGTTGCAGGCCTTGAAAAAACCATTGGGCAGCCTGATCCTAAAAGCTATGCTGACCGGGTATTCCGGCCTGACTGACACGCATTCATACAAAAGAGGCGAAGGGTTCTAAGCATATAACGCGGGACGTGCACGCCAGTTCCGTCTGTGAGGGCCGCAAGCGAGCTCGTAAGGCTTAACGAAATCGCGGAGAAGCGTCCTAACGAACCTGGCCAAGCCTGCGAACGACATTGACCTTCGCGCATTCTGGAAGAGAAACCGATGAAGCACATGTCCGGTCACACACGACTCCGAGGCCAGCGATCTCGATCTGTTCAATGAGAAGGTTTTCGGACACCTCGGCAACTTGACATGTCTTCCAGATCCAGGTTCCCCGCAAACAGCGTGTCGAGCAGGCGGCGATTGCGAATGCCCGGGCAGGCGTGTGGTTGACTTTGGGTTAGGAGGACATTGTCGTTGAGGAAGGAGCCAGGGATGCCTTGGTTCCTAAGGCGCGCTTTCCGAAATCGCGCCTTCCGAAATCGCGCCCGAATTTCTGCTACTCGCAATCGCCATGAACCACACCACAGCACAAGCGCGGCCATATCGCAGCCATCGCGTTCCCGCTTGCGACAGATGCCGGCAAAGGAAGATCCGGTGTAAAATTGCAGCCATAGGACAGCCTTGTGAGCTGTGTGCTGAGAAGGGCTTCAACTGCCTCTTTTCTGGCAGCAACTCTCGTCAGCCCACCTCCGATCCTGACCGTTCGCGCCCGCGCAAGAGACCAAGAGTCGAAAACGTGCAGTCCTCGTCTATTTCTGGAGCCCGAAGACTCGACAGCCCCGTAAGCGAAGGTATCCCTGTACCTCCCCGAGCTCCTGCTGCGGAATCGGAGCAAAGCCCGCTTTTACGAGACATTGCCGCCTCGAGCCCTCGCAATGGGACCAATGCTGCATCAGGCCCTGCCGGCGAAGCGTCCATTATCGTAGGACCAATGGTTGCAGAGGATGTGCAAATTCTGCAGCGATACCTGACAGCGGAACCGAGGGTCGGCCCGCAGCCGTATAGCGTCGTGTCAAATGCTCCAGGAGATCCCATTTTTCTGGCCTTGCCAAGACATAGAGAGGGTTTGCAACTTGCCAAAGACTCGGGGCGCGGCCAACGAGAAATTCTCGACCAGATCCTAGGCCCGAAGAAGAAAGACGTGATCCAGCTCTATTTCAAGCATATCCATCCCGCGTTCCCAGTACTTGATGAGGAATTGGTTTCTGGGGAAGATGGACGCAAAGTGTCCTCGACACTTTTGTGCGAAATATATGCAATCTCTCTCACTTTTTGGCATTTCTCGGACACATTGAAGCACCATCATTGCCCCAGCGAGCAGTATTTCTGGAATCTTGCCATTGCTGCTCTGCAGGATGACTTTCTCGCCCCTAACCTGTATACGCTTTATTCTTCCATGATTGATTTGCTCGGAAGACCAGTTGGTTCCGTCCAAGGTAATGTTATAAACTCTGGTAGGACGATGGCATTGGTCCATAGTCTCGGATTGAACCGAAACCCCAGCGAATGGAAGACTTCTGCGCGAGAAAAAGACATGCGGGTGAGGATATTCTGGGGCTGCATGGTTCTGGATCAATGGTAAGGTTCTGTAAATGCTTCTAATTTCGTGTCCGCTGATCCTTTTGTAGGTCGAGCTTTGCACACGGCATTCCTCCATCGATACTACGCAAGCAGCACGATGTCCCGCTACCCTCTATCGCCGTACTTTTGACCCCCAGCAAGGAAAATGCAGAGAGAGTCCGGGCCGCGGAATGCTTCATACAACTCTGCCGCCTATCTCAAATTCTCGGTGACGTACTTCCGCTGGTGTATGATCTTAGTGAACCACGAAAAGAGATTTGGAGAGAGCTACGGCGTTTTGAATATGACCTGGATGTATGGGAGGAAAGTCTTCCAAATTTTCTGAAGGCAGGCTCTTCCGAGGTGTCTGTGTCCGGAGCAAGTAGCCTACACTTTGGTTACCTCTGCATCAGGATGCTGCTTTGTAGGTTGTCATATCGGGTATGTTCTTGGCCTTTGTAATTGGCTTGATACAGGCTTTATACTCCTGTGGCACCACCATTTCCTTCTCCCGTGAAGAGCGCTAACAAAATCAGGCAGCAGCTTATGAAAACGGCTTGGACGCCCAGGACGTTCGCCAATATCATTTTACAACCCTCCGTCGCGCTGCCACACGCATTTCCGACTTCGTGTGCTCTCTTCAAAGCAGGCATTTGAAGGAATTTTGGCTCTCTTGTAAGAATTTAAAAGACACCCTTTCGTTGTGCGATTACCTGACGCTGCAATAGTCACTGGTCACTTGATCGTTTCAGCTGCGACGATTCTGCTGCGCTGCGCTATCGACACCGCCGACCCCGCTGTTGCTGAGGAGTGCAAGGAGTCCCTGAAGTCTCTTCGAAGTAGGCTGCATCGAGCAAAGAACCAGGATCAATGGGATCTCGCGGACATGTTCCTCAAGCGGTGTGACGAGCCCATTTCTAGAATTACATCGGATTCGCAAATGAGGAACCAGGAGTCCAACGCCGCACAGCCACTTGAAAACCAAGCTGCTGAGGAGAGCCAACGCCTGGAAGCTCAACAAGAACCACCGGATTTTGGCTTGAGCAGCTTCTCTGAGCTCAACGTTCCAATTGGTCCGTTGGATTACCCGTGGGAGTCTTTGTGGGATATGTTTGAGGGGCCTCAATGACAGATGTGATCATAGCATACGTCCAAGGAAATCTGCTTACATGGGTACTTAAACCCGTTGTCCAGATACATTTGACAAGTAATCTCTGCTCATTGCTACTGTCTACAACCTGCTGGGAACTTCACTCTCGGAAGCCACATCGTACAAAGGCATGGTTCCAGGCGTAGTACGCAGCGCTTCTTCCATGACAGCCAGGCCGTAATCCATCTGCTCCTCGGTGATGTTGATAGGCGGCGCGATGCGGAAGACGCCCCCAAAGGCGGGCAACGTCGACAGCTGCGCCCAGACGCCCAGCTCCGCCATCTTACTGGAGATGCGGAATCCCAGCTCGGCATCGCCCTGCTTCGTTTCGCGGTCCGCCACGATCTCGACGCCGGCCATCAATCCGCGGCCCCTGACATCGCCCAAACACCCGTACCGCTCCTGCAGCCGCCGCAAGCCCGCTTGCAGCCGCACCCCCAGCCGCCGCGAGTTCTCCACCAGCCCGTCGCGCACCACTATCTCCAACACCTTGAGTCCGACCGCGGCAGGCATAGGGTCGTTGATGTGCGTCGTGTAAAACAAAAACCCCTTCTCCTTCGTCACGCGCGCGATCTCGTGGCTCGTCACGACGGCAGCCAGCGGCACGCCATTCCCCAGCGTCTTGCTCAGCGTCAGCACGTCGGGCACTACTCCCTCATGCTCAAACGCGAACATGTCGCCTGCCCGCCCTATCCCCGTCTGCGCCTCGTCGACGATCAGCAGCATGCCGCGCGCCGCGCAGTGCGCCTTCGCCGCCGCCAGCCATCCGTCCGGCAACACCAGCATCCCGCCTGACGAGAGGATCGGCTCGACGATCAGCGCGGCTAGGCTGCCGCAGGATTGCCGGTCGATGAGCGAAAAGCCGTAGTCCAGCTCGGTGCGCCAGTCGTGGGTGCCGTCGGCGTGCCGGAAGATGCTGCGGTAGCTGTTGGGGGCCGGGAGCATGAGGGAGCCGGGCATCTGGTCGGTGGGTCAGCGTCTGCTGTAAGAGGTGGGATGCTGTGAGGGTGTGGGCTTACCATGGGGCCGTGGCCGGTTCGGCCGGAGAGGTATTGTGCGGCAGCGGCCTTTCTCTCGTGTTAGCGGTTTCGGTACGTCGACAGGTGGGGGGTGAAGGGTAGGTGAGGGGGTGGGCTACGTACAACGCCCGTCACGCCGTGCCAACTGGCGGACAATCCGACGATCTCGAACTTGCCGGTGTACGACTTGGCCAGCTTGATGGCGGCTTCGTTACTCTCGCCGCCGGTGCTGAGGAAGAAGGCCCGGTCCAAGCCTGGGGGTGTCAGGCTGGTCAGACGCTTGGCGAGGTTGATGACCGGTGGGCTAAGCATGCCAGAGAAGAGGTGGTCGAGGGATGATGCGTGATTCGTGATAGTCTCAACGATTTCAGGGTTTCCATGGCCAATGAGGCAGGACTGCGAGGAATCTTATCAGAATTGTCTACAGGACTCGGAAGGAACAGCATATACCATTTGTCCAGACGTCCAATCCAGCATTCTGTGGCCATCAGAGGTGTAGATGTATCCATCCTTGGCGTGTGTGATGATTTCCGGGTGGAAGGCCGAGCCGAATGAGAGCATGCACTCATCCGCGTCCGCCTTCAATGCGGCTGCGTCAACGTCGGCGTAGATGTTCGGCATTGTTTCCTGTCAATTTTTTGTCGGGTTACAGTGATACTTAGTGATGGTACGGCGGGTGTGCAGGCTTTATACTGTCGACAAACAAGCGGTCCCGCATCGAGACCATGTCTATCTCTGTGAAGAGTGGTAGCGATAAGCAATGTGATGGCATGTGGGTATACGGGAAAGTTTAGCTTCCCGGAGGGGGTTCTCCGGAACCATTGGTTTGTTAATTGCAAGATACCTGGCGCTAGTGTTATACAGGCTTAGCATATAGGGCAGCCCTGGCTTCTATCCTCGGAGAGAAACCCTATACGCCCATAATTACCAAATAAATATCACTACAGAATGCAATGGATGTGCTTGAAACACTTATAAATAGGTATAACATCTATAACTACATGTGGTGGAGTAGAACTCGCTATTAAGGGCTAGAAATGTTGGAAAACAAAGCTGGGTTTTGGCGGATCTTTCGCCCCCTTACCCGATATCCGGACCCACATCCATGCCTTGTCAAGCTTAGATCAAGCTTAGCGCCGTCACTTTGCCGCTTTCCGACGGGAAACTAAGTTCCCTGTCTGTCGTGAGCGTATGCAGAACCGAAAAATGAAGATTTCCTGCAACTGCCGAGGGGCACTGTAGCCAAAGGCTAGCACGGATATTTTTTTCAGTCATATCATGGGTACTTGAAGCTATCGTCCGGACGTAAATGTATATTTTTTAATTACACTTTTGCATCCGGACAATCGCTTCAACTACCTACACATGTTACTTTTTTGCTCCCAGAAGGTCTAACACCCAGATTATCAGAACATTACCACCTATCATTAATACCTCACAGCTAGTATAGTACGTCCGTTTTCACTGAACTTTACTGTTCAACAAACCTTCTCTTTAGCTCTAAGCCGCACTTGAGGCTTCACCACCGCTTGATGAAGCCGATGTCGAGCGGGCGGAACGGGTTGGTGCGGACGAGCGAGACGAGGACGATGGAGGCTTCGGATCCCTGCGCCTGCGATGTGGTCTTCAGCCGGAGGTCCGAAACTTTGAGACTGGGTATCCGTTTCTCGAGCAGCTTCTTCTTAACGAGTTGGATCTGGGACATGTAAGGGGAGATGATGAGCATATCCTGCGGAAGAATCCTCTGCTGGCCCTGGCTTTCGTCGATGGGGTGCGCGAGAGCCCGATGGATGAACTCTACAATGAGTGTGGCTTCCATATCGTTACAATGCGAAAGTGTGCCGGGGGAAGGTGAAGAGTAGACAGCCAGTTGCTCATCAGCACGGGTCGACACATCGATTGCCATACGTCTCCGTCCGTTCCAGGCTTGGGTCTTCTTGAGCGGGGTGAGGATTGCCTCCATAGACGCATCGAGAGGCGGGTTTGGAGCTCCCTGAAAGTTGACCTTGTGGTCATAAAATTCGGAGTTAATCCAACCGCCCAGTTCTCCAGTCATGCGGTAGGATGTCTTTAACATGGTGTGATCAGCCTCGTGCTCTTTCAGAAGAATCTCGAAATGAGAACGACTCGACACCTCAGCGGACTCGTCTACGTTTGCGGATGGTCGATTAGGCTGGAGCTGTTTCGGATCCCCTGTCAAAACGACCAACTTGGTTGACTGCATGTATGAGGCAAGGGGTACTGCTAGATCCTGGGTCGTAGCTGAGCTAGCTTCTTCAACGAACACGACTTGGGGCCGGAAGAACTTGCACAGTGTACCCGGGCACGAAGCAGCATTGGTTGTAAAAATAACGCGGATCTCGCTGTTATTCTGAGAGAGCTGCAGGTTGGGGGGAGTTTCGTCAATCCAGCGAAAATATTGGCTGACAGGAAGGCGAGTAATGGCCTGGAACTTGCGAAAGGCAACGTCGACAGCCTCGTGCTTCGAGGAGCAGACGAGGACTTTGAAATTGCACTGAGCAAGGCCTTCCACGATAGTCTGGCCAAGATCGGTCTTGCCAGTACCAGGCGGTCCGACGATGAGCTCGAGGCCCGTCGAACTCCTCGTAACTCTCTGAGCTGCCTGCTTTTGGCTGGCGTTGAAGCTCGGCTGCCTGCTGTTTATGACGTTGTCGAAGGCTTCTTGTTGATCGGGGTTGGCTTCAAAGTGGCGTTTGACCACATCGGTATCCATGACAGAAGGCCCCCTCACGTGGAGCAGCGCACCAATATCCACGCCACTGTACTGCGTCCTGTTCGCGGCCAGGTCCATTGCGTCGGTGGGCCGAATGCGTCTCGGCTCGGTGATGCTGCATTGGATACAAAAGTCACCCAGGGGTATGTCCTCGGGGATTGTACAGTCCGCGGAACGCTCAAGACATCGGTCGTGCTCCGTAATCTGGTGCTCATCAACAACGCAATAGCAGATTCTCTCGATGTCCGAGCCCATCCAGTCGGGATAAGCGCAGTACAAACATGTTGGATAGCCGTTCTCATCAAGCGCCGCGTGTGAAATGTCGTGTGCGGTAGCCTGCCGCTCCGGGAACTGTCCTGCCTGGAGTCGCGCTCGGTTGTTCAGAAAAAGAACATCGAAAAGGCGAAGGGCTAGTTGTATGGGGCGCATCAGACTGCAGCTTCCACACCTGAAGCTGACCTGTCCGCAGGGACGGCAGTTGGAGCAACATGTGACGAAGTCAGTATCCTTCCCAAAGAGGTCAGCGCAGTCGACCCTGTGATTGCCGATGATGCACCATGTTTTCAGGTTTGCATCATCCGCTCCCGTGGAGGAGCACTTGTCGCAGAAATCTGCATCCTCGCCGACGCCTGACTGTGGCCTCACAGCAGCGCATTGGCTGCAGCGAAAGTAGCCTCCGCTCGGAGCGAACTGCATGGCGGGAAACGCAGGAAGCGCAGAGAGCGTAGCCGAAGCCATTGCCGGGGGTGCCATAGAGGCGGGTGCCATAGAGGCGAGTAGGTTTGGGGGTGCCTTAAGTTCGAGACTACCAGCGTGGAAAACACCGCGTACGATGTCTCCCGGGCGAACTACAGTGAAGTAGTCCACCTCTGAGAGCAGGCAGAAGTCTGCCTCGGAAAAGTCGCTTAAGGGCCGACTGTACCACAGGGAGCGGGGAGGGTGAGTGGCTCGAGAGTCGCGGTCGTCGAAGGCGCGCCCGAGGGCGGCCAGAGGAGGGGGCAGAAAAGAGGACACCAGGCGCGCGGGGTTGCGCTGGTGGCATAAGGCAGAGAGATAGAGAGAGAGAGGAAAGGAAGAGGGACAGTGAGCTATTTAGTGTCGCGAGTGCGCGCGTGAAGAGACGCTAGTCCTAAAATGGACGGATGAAGACCGTTCGGGCACGATTTCGCCGGCTCTCTTTGCCTTCTCCCTTGAATGAAATATTCTGCTGAGGTGGCTCATGCATGAACTGATATGAGAAGATTGTCTTGGCCGCTCTCATGCTTACCGTAGCATAACAAATCGGAGTAGCCGAAGCTACTGTCCGGACACCTTTGTTCATATATTAATTATACATTCACCTACGGACAGTAGCTTCAGCTGCCCTGGTTTGCTATAATAGTTAAAAAGAAAAAAGTTAGTACACTAAAGCTTGGAAGCATGTGCATGTACAGCGTAATGGTCCAGTGATTATAATGTTCTTTAGAAGTGTTGTCTTGCTCCAAGGACGTGCCGCTCGTAACGGAAACCTCGCCAGCGGACATGGCGGTTCCGCGGCGCTTTCTTGGTCTGTGCGCAGGGCTATAGTTTGCTTTAGCCGAAGCGCATGCTATGCTTCGGCTGCTTCCTTCTTTCTTCATCAGCGCCGTATGAGCCCGCTCGGCTTGGATTACGCAGACCCTCACCCCTTCAGCAACATGCCGGATCCCTTCACTCAGCGAGAAGAACACCGACTGGCCTTGGAAGAAGCCCGTACGGATGTCGACATATCTACGGCAACGGCAGACGGACAGGCGGAAGATTGTCCAATTTGCAGAGAAGGCATCATCACTCAGGAAGTAACGGCCATGATCGAGGGATGTGGTCATGTATTCCACGCGACATGCCTCGCCGGCTGGGCATTCTCAGGTCGAGGCGACGGCAATCACGGCTGTTGTCCAGTTTGTTGGCAACCGTTTCGTAGACACTCACTTAACGAACACCGCATAATGCAATCAGCCACAAGGACGCAGCAGACCAATGCCGAGCGCGACCGAATGGAGGCGGAAGAGCTGGAGCGCCTTACGGTTCGGGATGACAATATCGAATGGCGCACTCCACAACAAGTGGAGCCCCATCAACTCAGCTTCGTCCGCTCGCAACGCATTCTCGCAACGCGTCCAGAAGAGCGGAACGTCCCGCGCTTCCAGTGAGTACCAATTAGCTAAGCTCTAAGTTGACGGTGATTCATTGCAATTTTCTAGACATGTTATCACCTTCGGTCCCGGTCGACTGATCGATTTCCTTGCCGACATGACGAGGGATAACACCCTCTACACCATTCCAACTCCCGATAGGAACACAATCCTTGTGCGAGGAATCTTCGAGGGAGAGTCATACTATCTATGGCTGAACGCGCTGGCGCTGTTGAAGGAAGCAGCCCTGGTTTGGATGAGGGTCTTCTTAGGACATGCAGCAGAGACATATGACCGGTTTGATCTCCCATACCCTCTCGTATTCGAGTTCAATGGCACGAGAGTCTGTCCTAGAAGCTCAGCTAATGAGGTAGGCTCACATACTCACCGAAAATACATGCGATGGCAAGCTAATTTAAAGCCAGGTTAGTCTTCACCATGGGGATAGCGTGATCCTGCACCAGCCGTGATTGCATTCGGACATCACAAGTACTTGAGTCAGATCAATGGCCCCGCTGCTTGCAGAGCAGGACATGGAAGTGTCACACGCCGTAGCTTTTCTCACATCGACGAGCACATTCCTTCTTGCATTCTCTTACCGTACGGCTATCCTCCGGCATTCGAAGCGCGTTGCCACCTCTCGGCTCACCTGAGGCATTCTCTACGCTCGGAGAACGCTACCATAAAGCACTCGAAGTGAGGCCCGACCCTCGGCTACCTAGAGACATTCGTATCGACGCAGCAGCAGCCAGCAGCGACGAGGTGGCGGGTCAACTCCACTCTCTCTCACCTCATCTTCGTGGATCGAGCATATACGCTATGGAGAGCACTTGCGACTAGCACGGAAAGCAACTCTACAGTACGGCAAGCACTTCATGGTGGGGCAAGCACCCACGGCAAGTGCCTCACAGTAAATATCGACACTCCACGGCGGTTTTAAGTGCATACGACAAGCAGTCGGACCACGGCTTCGCTGCGTTGCGCAGTCCAGTGGAGAGGGAGGGACTCTTATTAGCAGGAGCGATCGACCAGGGGCGTATTTAGTGCTTTCTTTTGGGTAGTTCAATATATTCACCCGTTCACCTCCTCGGATTCTCGCCTCAGCCAGCCGCAACAGTGCCTTGGTAGAGCAGATTCAACGAGCTCCATGTGACAATACACCATAATTTGACCTGGGCCCTTTGGCGATTGCGATTATTGCGTGACTTACCTTTTGGGAAAGTACAGATCTGATATACTGGCGAAGATACCTTACTGCGCATAATGGGCGCCATCAGCACTCCAATTCTTCCTCAGCCGCTGCCAGCCACATATGAGCCCGACGAGCGCAAATATGGCTCATACACCAATATAGTAAAGGCCGTCGAAGCTGGATACACGTTGAAGCCACAGTTGGAGATTGAGAAGATGGTGGACGACACGGGAAGGCTCACGGCGATGGTCTGGCACTTCCGATACAACGGCATGTCGGACAGCGCAAAGCGCGCCTGCATGGACATTAAAGTCAAGAATGGAAGCATGGAGTTTCACAGGGTGAAAAATGGTGCGGCAGCTCCAGGCGGCGCCGGCCGAGACGACTTCATGCGCGACATACGTCAAAGGTATCTTGATGCTCGAAGGGCGTACGCTACACGCGTGTCTACTCAGCTTCAGAAGGACGTCAAGACTTCGAAGATACTCAAGGACGTTGGCGAGGAGAAGCGTGAGAAAAGCTGTGCAGCGTACACTGCCAAGCTGAACAGCCTGCGCGAAGAAATCGAGTCGTTTGATCCCTGCCCACTAGTCCACCTTTCCCTGCTTCGTCTCCCGCACGGCTCGGTGTCAACGAAACCTACTTCAAGAATACGGAAGACTTCCCTCAGAGCATAGACGGTGTTCTCGTGCCTTCCTCCGGGCGGCAACAGACCAAAAAACGCCCTCGTGCAGACCTTGACGACACCCTCATCATCCCCCCGTTCTCACCCAACCGCTTCAAGCGCCCTCGCCAAACCTAAGTGCAGCGTTGCATCCCCGCCATCGCATCTAGTACTCTGAATTCTCTTTCTACTTACTGCAGAATTCTCTTTTCTTTTGCATAAGAGTCTATACAGGTCTTGCAGGTTTTGGATATATTGGCATTTTCGATTGATTACAAAGGTGATGGAGCAATAGAGCAGCAAATTGGCTTAGATCAAAATACGGTGTTTGGAGAGGCGTTTCACGAGGGCGGAGATATCTAGATGTGAGTGCAATAAAGAGGGTTCCAAATACCTAGGGTGTCAAATGTCGCGAGCGGCTTGATCTGAGTGTCCCCTTTCGCTGCGTGCGGTGACCAGCATCGTCACAAATGACATCACGTAGTTTATCACAGTAGATAGTTGGCTTACATACTATACATAATGTCGACATGAATCGAAATTCTTGATTTATACCGCCTTGATACCGCATTGCTAAATTATAGCTAATGGCGATGATGTTGTGCAGCAGGAGAATGTCAGAACTGCACAGAAGGAGGAGACCGGGACGGCCAAATCGACGATGACGCTGCACGGTGATCTTAGAATCTGTTGGAACTGCTGGAATCTGCTGGAAATTGACAGATATCCGGTTCCCGCCGCACTTGCCTAAGGTGACAACGGTTGCCTGGTTGCCTTGTTGCCTGGCCAACTTCAGGGTCCAAGATTTTGCCAGCGGCGGGTATATAAACCCTTCTTTCTTCGGGCCCCAACCTCTTCTTCTTTTCTTCTTCTTCAGAGTCACCGCGAACTTCCTTTAAAGCCGGTCGGGTGGCTCTCCAGTTGGCACGCTGTACAAAGTGCTGAGCTTGGCGCACTCTTTCGCAACGCGCCGTTTTCCAGAGGCAGACTCACGTCTCCTCTCAGAGGTAGACTACTTCACTGTAGTTTGCCCGGGAGACATCGTACGCGGTGTTTTTCACGCTGGTAGCTGCGGCTTAAGGCACCCCAAAATACATTCTGTCCTTTGAGATGGCCGTTGGTCCTCCCAAAGGGGTAGTTTTCATGGCTGGCTACCAAATCAAAACATCGAAAGATCTCCCTCAATTATCTCATAAACTCCACCTACTTCTCTCCTCTGATGAGTTGCTTGCAGCTTGTCCCAAGTAGTTAGTAGATCTACGGATCAAAATCTCAATCAACTCACTTCTCTCAATACTGTTTCCTCAATGACTCCGTGACCTGCTTGAATTGTGACTTGCTTGCATTCGTATCTAGGTGTTGTAGAAAGCACAATAGATTGCTTAGCCTGCTTGCGATTCAGTGAGTAGTTAGTGCTTAGCGCGGTGCTTGCGGGGCTTTGCAGGATCGGTTTATGGACGGCCGTCCGGCCGGAATACACCCGTAAATACCACAAATCGCCAATTATATTCTCCATAGACTTTAATTAAATTCAATTTAAAAGACAGCGCTTCTTTAGCTCTATCTTTCTATGTAAATTTTATTAAAATTTGTAGTGTCTATGTGGTGCAAAATTGGGTTTAAAAAACTTCGACTTTTAGTGTTCCCTCTACTATTACCCGGCGATTCTTGATTCAAATTGTAGGTGAGGATACGCGCCACGAACGGCTTTATTCCGGACGGGCGTCTAAAAACCGATTCTGCGAAGCCCTGGATGTACACCGCCCCATGGGGGCCAAGTGAAGCCTAGAACGCCCCACAATTTGACAGGCTCTCGGTGAAGTTAATATGCTTGTACAGGCACTTCGCGCAGCTTAAAGCATTTAAACACCTCACCAACCACAAATTCCTGTCAGTGGCAGACCGCAGCATCCTCTGGCGCCAGACTCTCCAGCATGACTGACAGCACTGGATCAGCCCCCGACGATTCTCACTCCAAGAACTTGGTCCTGCTCCAAAAGGAAGGTTCACAACCGCAACCAAAACCGGAGCACTGGGCTCGGCAGCTCGTGAGAGACTATACCAAAGGCCTGCCATACGAATACCGGGAGGCCCGGGTCGAGTTCCCAGAGGACCATCCGGATTGCCCGGTATGCGGCATACCGAGAGGCCTTCCGCTCTCGATTTACGTTCTGACATCCTGGACCAATGTGGAGCGCCACCCAACTCTCCCAGACGTGGGAGACAACATCGAGAATTGTGAGCGCTGCGAGTTCATCTGCTTCTGGTTGGTCCGCAGGAAAGGCTTACGAGAAGCCTGTGAGAACGAGAGCGGGAAGATCACAGTCCGGATGCGTGGCAAGGAGGCTGGGTGGAAGGAGTTATCTTTTGCATTGCCTCCGGGGAACGACTTCGTCAGCTCTGACGGCACCGAAAATTTGCTAGCTAGAAGCAGAAACGGCAAGTTTGGCTTCGAATTCAGCAGGCAAGACGAGGAGTTCACAGTGGAGCTCTGGTCCGCCAACAGAGTCATTCCGGTAACAGCGAGCTCCGAGGATAGACGGGTGAGCGCAATATCCGCAGCACCGTTTGGTCGAAAGGGTAGATTCGTGAGAGAGGTGGCGCCCCGATCAGATGACCAAAGCTGCTTCGATTTGGCACGAACCTGGCTCGAGGCCTGTCGCGCGAGGCATCACAAGCTATGCCGCCAGACCGGCACCAGCCTTCCGCCCAGGCTCCTGTACGTGAATGCTTCTTCTACAACTGTACTCCTCAAAGAATTTGGTCCCGACGAGCCTCTTCTCGACTACGTCACTCTCAGCTACCGCTGGGGAAGTCCATCGAATGCATCTCACGTTGTCCAAACCACCAAAGAAACTCTCTCCGCCCATCTTTCGACCGGCATCGAGATCGATTCCTTGCCCAAGACCATTCGAGATGCGGTAGATATCACTCGCCGTCTGGGTATTTCATATCTCTGGATCGATCGGCTATGTATCGTCCAGGACGACGAGGAAGACTGGGTTCGGGAATCGTCTCGGATGTGCGACATCTACGCATCCAGTACCTTGACCATCAGTGCCGATGATGCCGAGGACGACGATGCAGGTATCTACGGAGAACAGAGGAACCATCGCATGTGGAGATACAAATGCTTCTCATTTGGAAATGAAGATTACGGCAATCCTCTTTTGTTGACAGAGAAGTGGCCGCACCCAACTCTTTCGGATTTCACCCAGGGCGAAATAAACACACTCATGCTGACCGTCGAAACCTCCCCGCTGACAACGCGAGCATGGACGTTACAGGAACGGCTGATGAGCACCCGCGTTCTCCATTTCACGCGCTTTGAGATAATCTGGGAGTGCAACACGGGCACGCAATGCGAATGCGCTAGGGACAGTGGCTTCCATAGCCAGATGCTTGAATCGATAGAGTTCGATCAGCTGCTCAACGACAACAATATTGATAGGCAACAATGGCTCCACCACCTTTGGTACCAATATGTCGGCGCGTACACAAAAAGGGCCCTCACCAACATGAATGACCGTCTGCCAGCGTTGTCGGGACTGGCAAAACGGTTTCAAGGACACCTCGAGACGGTGACTGGGGAGAAGCCCACCTTCCTTGCAGGTCTCTGGGGAGGAGATCTGGCCACGGGACTCACATGGGAGCTTAATTCCAAAGCCAAGGAAACCAGCAGCAAAACGGACGTCTACCTCGCGCCGTCATGGAGTTGGGCTTCCCGCATGGGTTCGATAAGCTACTTCTCGGTCAAAGCAGCTCATCCACATAGCGGCAGACCGTATCCATACCAGGGGGTGGAAACCACCAGTCATATCGAAGTGCTAGATGCAGGGACCAGACTGGCGACGGCAGATCCCCTTGGCCGGGTCAACGACGGAAGGATCCAAGTGTCCGGTGCTGCGGTTGACTTCTATTTCGACGGCCCCCAGCCCGAGCATATCGAGATCATCCAGGGTTACGTGAAAGTCGCAAGAAGTGCCATGGAATTTAATCTGATGGGTTTCACTGGAGCTGACGTCGGGGATTACACCAATTACACCATTTATGAGACGGCCAGCCAGTGCTTCAGCCAGGAAGAAGATTCACCAGCTCTGGAGCAGTCAAAGAAGAGGACGATTGTGGTCCGCGATGAGAACCACCGCTGTATTGCCTTCCAGCCGGACGATGTTCAGGATGTTCGAAACCACCCAGGTGAATACAGCTCACTGGTCTGCCTCAGGGTGTCAGAACAAGCTTGGGGGACTCCGTTTCGGTTTGACGTGGGTTCAAAGCTTAAAATCACGTATTTCCTCTTCCTGAGGCCATCGTCCAGAGTGCCCGATGCGTATGAGCGGGTCGGTCTGATCAGAACTACTTCCATTTTTGAAAAGGAAGAGTACGCACAGTTCGAGAAGATTTTTAAGACCGCTGAGGTTAGAAAGCTGACATTGGTTTAAGAGGGGCAATGGCGAAGAAATGGCGAAGACGAGTGTTGGTGCTGACTGATGTTGCATTCACAAGGCGCTCCACTGCAACTCGAGCTGAACAATTAAGCTGAAGGGTGAGAAATGTACATGTGATAGCCACTAAAATGCAGAGAGGTGTTGCCTATTTGAAGAACTTCCTTGTTTGGAAGCTTGTGAGAGTAGCGCTGCTGCTTAAGCGCTAGCCAATTCATGCGCCGTAAGCTCCGGCTCCCCCACCTTGCCTTTACAACGACTGCGCTCTTTAATAGGCCGCCTGTCTGTAATATGACGTCAGCGGATTTGAGTTTGATGGTACAACGCAGTTGCTTACTCTTGGCGGAACTCTGGCTTCGGAACCCCACAACAGATGAGAGATTACTTGATCAACCAACAAACACCTTGCTAGTGAATCCCGAACTTTGATTGCAAAAGCGCTAGCCCTGGTCAACGCCCGCACGCAATGGTGGTATGTTTGTCCGCAGTCCGCAGCATCTCGCTCGACGCCTCTTTTCACGGCGGCAACATATAGGGCTTTCGGAAGTCGAGTCGCATTGCGCCATCTTCGGGCGTTTCATGGGAATCATAATCAACACCAGGGAAGCTCGTGCTGCGGAATCATGGACGGAGCAAAAGGGGGCAGCGATGGCCCTGTCTCGGGTTACGGATGGCAGAACCATCATCGGTCGGCGGTTCCAGCGGGTCCTCATCCTTTCCCGCACGCTGACTCGGACAAGCCTTTGCCATACAACAGCGTCAAGGAGGCAAACTCACCGACAAGCGCAGCGGTGCCCGATCATGAGAACTACCCTGAGGTCTACAACATCAGCGAGGTCTACCCTGAAGTAGTAAGAGATGGGACTCTGCCCGAGGCTGTCGTCAGCAACCCCGCCCATTCCAGCAAGGAAGCCTTGGAGGTACCAGAATTCACCGAGGAGACACGTTTGCGCCGGAACAGACTACGAATATCCATACTCATTGCGCTCCTGGTGGTCGTGTTGATCATAGCTATTGTGGGAGGTATAGTGGGCTCTGGGGTTGCCTCCCGCAGGCAGTCGACGACCGAGATTTTGGACACAACGGCGCTGGCGTCAGTAAGCTATAAACGGGCGGATGGTGTGTCGCAGTACCGCGTGTACTTCCAGACGACGGAGGGGGAGCTGTGTCAGTCAGTCTGGGACTCTGAGACGGGGAAATGGACTGTATCGCCGTTGAGGAAGGCAAACGCCGCGAATATCACGGGGGAACCAGAGGTGAAACTCGGCACTCCGTTGGCTGCCCATATCTACGGTTCAATTTCAAGCGTACGTACAGTCACTCTTACTATATCCAAACAACCAGGAGTGCTGACTTTGTTTCAGGATGAGTATGAATACCATCTTTTCTTCCTGGATATCAACAACAGTATTTTTGAGCTGGTGTCCCATGACCCAGACGACATGTGGAAATTCTCAGCCCAAGGCGCTCTGAAAGGCAACTACACCGCGGCATCATTTTCAAGTCTTGCGTCATACGGTCGACAATGCGGCGAAAACTGCGGAAACGCCTCTTCTGTTGTTGTCTGGCAAAATGACGATGATAAAATCATGTTAGCCGGCTACGAAGCCAGTCACGGCTGGGCATCTTTTTCCATGAACGCCAGCATCGTACCGCCGCCTGTCCATGGCACGTCTATTACTATACTATCATTGGGAGCCAATGAAGGTGTAATGAGTATATATGTCAATAACGGGAGCCCTACGCAGCTCCATTTCAACATCACTACTTTGGATGGTCAGTATTCCAAAACGCCATATGTAAAAGACCCACAGCTAACCCAAGCCAACGATGTAGGAAGTCTTAGTGGAAGCATTGACCCGGATGCTGCTTTGACTGGGCTAATAACGAACTACGATAATGCTACTGCCGAGACAGCCGATGTCAAGATAATAGCAACCAAACCCGAGTCATCTGGTGGGATTTTCCTCTGGCAAGATGGAAGGCTAGACACGTCGTGGCTCAACAGCAATCTCGATCCACCCTTAGCTGCGGTATCTAATTCGTCATCAATCACTTCAAACCAGGCCGGCAGGGTGTACGCGATAGAGAAGAAACGAATCACAGAGTGGAGATGGGAGAACAGCAATAGTTCCTTTGTCAGAGTGGGGCCTGTAAATACGAATTTACAAGAATAGTTGTATATAATTACGAGGTCGCTTAGAACCCACCTGACATAAATGCACAACATATATGTGAACAAGGGCATGCGGACAATAGCTTCAGCCACTCGACGTTGTTGCAATACCAAGCGAACCGACCTCGTAACTAGAGCGAATAGACGTGCGGCGTCAAAATTCAGTCCCTGTGGCTTACCATGCCATAATCCTGGACTGTTTCACGTACTATTGATGGTCTTCACCTCTCCTGACAGCGTCACACATGTGACCACCACTACAGCGATGCCGATCATCTGTGCTCGCACATGCAGCCATCACTTCTAGAGCTAACATGCAAGCAAAGCCTCGACCCCAGCTGAGCGGATGTGAAGCAGCCATTGAAACCTTCGCGCTTCGGCCCGGCTGATGATAGCGCTCCCACACCCGCGTATCCCATACCGATCGGCCATAGCGTAGTCATTAGAAGAGGAAGAGGATGCGAGAGAGATGGAGAGGGGAAAAAATAAAAAAAGGGGGGGAGTGAAAACTGTCGTGTCTCATGCAAGCTGTTTTCGAACGGCCGACGCTCCCCGGCAAGCAAGCCAAGGGGAATCGACGAGATAATCTCGCATCCATAGTGTCCGCACATCCGCGCACCGCCGGCAAACCCATTCCCACACGCACACACACACCCGCCACAGCGGTGACCACCTGCTGCCGCCGCCATGCACGGGGCGACGGGCAAGGCCGCGCGTGGCGTTCCGCGCAGAGAGGCCGATCCCACCCCCCATTACTGTTCATTTGGGCTTAGGCTGATCATCGCAAAGAAAAAAAACCATCGGGATGGGCCCAGCTACGCGCAGCACTTCCCTCCCTCCGCACGTACCTCCCTATTAGCGTTGTGTGCTCAGCCACACATGCCCCTCTCTCCAAATGCAACCATCGATTTTCGGCCCTGGCGGTCCGCGACCGTTTTCGTGTTCCTATAATGGAAGTAATGTGCGACGAATCGAGGGGGGAAAGAAAAAAAAAGGAAGGGGCTTGCAATTCAATAGTCGGCTGTATGGCAAAAATATCTACCGTTGGTGTCACCTTGTTAATTTCTCACTCTCTCCAAACTGGAAGCGGAGAACTCTGCGAATCTTGTTCTGGGCACGCTATCGCTTTGGAACCCTCAATAACGAAAGAGCCATCGGGTCGATATTTCCGTCGGCAGCATCTCCGACTATTATGGAAATTGACAAGGCGCGGTGGGAAGTGCACGGACGGTAGGTAGTCCGGGAAGGGTATCACCATGGCGTCGGTGACTGATCTACGAGGTCGTGTATAGGGTACATGCATAAGCTTCAAGCAATGCTGCGGCTACTGCGGCTGGGATTTTGGGGGGTGGGAGAGCGACGATCGGGAGGCTGGTACGCAGCAGGACAGCACGTTTTCCCTCAGTGTTTTGGGCTGCTGACATGCATGGCTTTGATGGCACGACAGCGGCGATCGGCATGGATTTCTCTGCTTATCCGCGCATGCTGCGTGACGGACCGCACATGCGCCTCCCAGAAAGGCCGTTGTAGGTGTTTCTTTTGCTGATATGATCCTTGCAGCTGACTAGCGCTTGGCGCCTTGTTTTCTTGGTTGGGGGCGTTATTAGGGAGCCAGCGGACCCGACGCCTCCGCTTCCCCAAGAGGGTGGCGAAACGTTGATTATTGAGTTCAGTGCTTGTGCAGCAAGTGTGACAGACAGGGCGGCGTTTCTTTTTGCCCCCCCCTCTGACCTGATGGAGCCCTGCATTAACGCGTCGTGGTGTTGGCAGGTG
This sequence comes from Lasiodiplodia hormozganensis, assembly GCA_030512325.1. Lineage (NCBI taxonomy): Eukaryota > Fungi > Ascomycota > Dothideomycetes > Botryosphaeriales > Botryosphaeriaceae > Lasiodiplodia > Lasiodiplodia hormozganensis. The sequence goes on from JAUJDW010000086.1 coordinate 25,680, forward strand.
ATCTGCTTGGTGATTGTCAGGGCGCGCGACGGTGCGGCGGCCAGCTCCGAGGTGGGGGCATGGCGGCGCAGCAGGAGTGTAGTTGAAATAAAAACAGTGGGTTGGTGGACTTCCGGGTACTTGTACATCGAGATTCGGTGGAGCTAGCTCCGGCGCGAGTCGACATGTGCAACCGGGGTCAGGGCAAGCGCCGGCGCGGTTCCTCGGGTGGGGAAAGTTGAGAAAAAAGGCGAGAGGGAGGATTTCCCGGCGATCTCCCTCCGAACGATGGGAAATGTCGAGCTGGCGTCGCCATTGGACCGCCCGCGGCGCCGGGTCGCGGCTAGTCAACGCTCTTTGATCTGGGCTGCGGCGTCGGCACTTCCTTCGCCTCGTTACTTCTGCTCGTCAAAACTTAATGTGTCCACGACCATTTCCCTTTCGCGGTTGTACGGCCGGCCCTCGAACACACTTCATACGTGTCGCTGCCCACGGAGCCGCGCTAGCACCTTACGTCGCACTCGTGTCGCGTCCATTGCGCAACGGCCATTACGTCACCTAGGCACTGGCTCCGGCCCTCGTCGTCGACGACAAAAACATGTGGGTCGCCTTCCTTTTTCTCGCCCCTTGTAGCCTCGGGAAATTAGGGCTCTACACACCTGTTTCATTCAGCGAGACTATCAATCCACACCATTTCCCAAACGGGTGGCAGAGTAAGCGAGATGTTTTGGATGCTTCCCATGGTTGCGGTGCTTGTCTCGACGAAAAAGCCACGAGGGATCCGTCTAAATTTAAGTTCCCGAAGATGAGGATTGGCACCCGCGGATACGGTTGTCGTTTCGCTTTTGCAGATTGGCCCCAGCCGGTGAAGCAGGTAGAGTGCTCCATCCGCCTGATTCGGCCACCCAAGCCCTTCTGATTCCGGCAATCCTAGCCCCTGATTCGGCCCCAACCCTCTGCGCTGTGCAACCACGTATAGCTGCAGAAACTCACTGTCTGACGTCCACGTGTTTCCGGTCCGCCTCCTTCGCGTCTCCTCTCCGAAAGAGCCACGGAATCTGCACCTTGTGACCCCGGAGATTTCCCGGATTGGAAACCATCAGTTAATCGCTGTAGTGTCGTCTATATTGATTCGTCGCGACGCTAGCTCCTCCAGGAGTCATTGGAAGTGATCAGTGACTTACAATCTCATTTGTGATGCTCCGCCTCCCCCGACACACTAAACGCCTATTTTACTGATTATGAAGTAGAATGCGATTGAGGAAAGTCTAAAATATTATCTGAACCTCCACAAAATAGAAAAATGATTATACAAATTGAGAAGCTCACCCCTGAATTCTTGATCTTTTGCAAAAAGTTAAAAACCCGCCCCTATGATGTACATTGCATGCTATGACTCCAAAATTGAAAAGAATGAGCGCATCAAGTCAAGTTGTCGGGCCGATTCCGCGCTAGTGGCAACATGGGTTGTAAACGACGCCGCTGTGAAGATGTGATGGATCCGTGGAACTTCTGTAGTCAAGTCAATGGGATCCAGACATTTTCCTGCCGCTAGTTTTGACCAATTTTGACCCGACCATCAAAATCCCTGAGAGTGCGAGCATATCTGATTTTTGCTTATCCCAAATACCAGTTCCTTTTTGGGGTATCATCGAAAACAGTTGCGCCGGAGGAAAATGGTGGAAGTCTCAAAAAGGGTGGTGATACGGATAGTTTTGCTCTTCTTCCAGTGAGCTCAATTGTGCCGGTTCACTAAACCACTGTGCATTGTACGGTTGGACGGGGCCTGGCTGCATGCCTTCAGACCCCGGAGGCATGAGAGGCTGCCAGGCGGGCATCGATGTTTGCACTGATGTGTTTGGGGGCCCTGAAGACGCCATTTCGTGCGTTGTATGCCTCTGCTGCTGAACGGCCAAGTGACCTGGATGTTGGAATTGAAAATCGTGAGGTATGGTTTCAGGACCTCCGTAGGACATTGACCGTGCGACGCCTCCCGGCCACATTGCCTGCTCGGGAGGTGGGAACTGCGGTTGGATGAGCTGGGCGCGGGACGATTCTTGGCCCGATTGACCCTGTATACCGATGGGTTCGGTGAAAAATGAAGCTGATACTGGAGCACCGGTCGAGGACCAGTACGCGACTGAAGAAGTCTCCGAATGTCCGTCGGACGGCGTCTGGCTCGGGTAACCTTGTCCCCAAGAAGCCACGTCGAAGTTTGGAGAATAAGGGAATGAGCTCTGTTGGGGAATAGCTGCTGGCACTGTCAGTGAAAAGGATTGCCCGCGCAGAGATTGCGACGTACTGCCGCCAGGCTTCATATCAAGGGGACCGTCCATGTCGGAAGTGACGGCAAAACCAGGTGGCGGCTCACCGGCCATGGGCTGAAATGAGCTGTACTCTTCAATCGCATCGTGGCCGGAAGTGTTGGATGGGCGAGGCGACGAGGACGACGACGAAGAAGCGACCTGCGAGACGCTGCCCCTCTTGGCAACTTGCGATCTCGACTCTCCGGGATTTTGCTGCTCCACCGGGTAGAAGTTGCATTCTTTCTTGAGGCGAATGCAGTTTGAGCAGCGGCCTTGAGCGTCATCCGGGGCCAGCAGACATCTTATCTTCCTTCGACGACAGTGTCCTAGACGGCGTCAGCAGAGCGGCGTTGTCGGGAGGGGCTGGACGGGCGTACCGCAGGCAACAGAGGTGCGGTGATAGCCCAGCTTGTTGCGCCGCTTGTCCGAATTGGGGGAAATGGGACTCGACTCTCCGAGGGCGAGGGCGCGCATGTGAGGCGTGGACGAGGAGCGCTTGATCTGGGGCGGGAGCTTTCCTCTGGAATGCCTTCGCTTGTCGTGGAGCGTCTTTGCAGAGGGCGGAGGAAAGGCGGGCTGGAGGTCGTGGCCATCGAGCTGGGTGGCCAAGGGTTGTGCGACGGCGGTGCCTGAAACCGGGGCGGAAGGATTATATGACATGTTAAAGGTCGGGCTGACAGGACTGTCCCTACGAAGGGCCTTGTGCTCGTTGCGCGACCCGACAGCCATGTACTTGATCACCTCGTCGGCCTTCCAGAAGCGGGCTTTGGGCGGCGGGCATCCGGGGGCGTTACCGGAGTGGCGGGAGCAGTGAAGTTTTCAGGAACGAGGCGGGCGCAGTATTTCTCAGAAGATCTGGAGATTCAGGCGCATGGGCGGTGGAAATACAGGCCAATGGCGGCGAGGCAGGATCGCGAGTGCTATTATTATGGAGCGCGTCCAGGAGAGGCCATTGGTAATGCGTACGTCAGCGCAGCGCCGGCGCACCGCCGTCTCCGAGTGGGAGCAATGGTTGAGGTCTGCAAGCTTAAAGTCACCGCAGCGCGCGCTCAATCCTTCGCGTGGGCGCGACATATTGCTGAGGAGGCTCGCAGCAGTTTGACCGTGTGGCGACAGTCGCGGGCCCAACAGTGGCAGGCCTAGTCGGCCGCCCGGTACCGCGGCGAGCGTGATTGGTGCGCACGGGCGCTGCGGGCGATCTTGGCCGGCTGGGGCAGGAGCTGTGACACCAGCTTGGCAGTGGCGGCGCCGGCTGCAGCTGGCGTGCGGGATGCCATTCGCGAGCGCGCGGCCCTGGAACATCCCTTCGCCGGCTGCTCCTCCATCCACGCTGACAGGTCGACGCCGCGGCAAAGCCCGGAGTCGTGACGCCAGTCCCTCACGCCTGCCCCCTGCCATGCGGCGCAGCCAAAGCCTCGCATCTGGAGCATGCCGCGCCAGGATCGGATCCCATCAATGCGCGCCGTTGCCGTTGCTTTTGCCAACGACTCAATCTCACATGCAGACCGCGAACTCTCGCCCATGAGCCCCCTTCTCCACAATCCTCATCTCGCCGCCTGTATGATCGCCCGCTTGCCCCAACCCGGCATGTCTTGGCTCAGCTAGCTCAATTTCGCGCCATGTTCGCCCGCGAGCTGGCTTCCAGATGCAACCCTGGCTGCTGACCGTACTCGCTTTCGGTCCTGTTCGACCTGCCAATGTCCGGCCCCCGAAGATCAGTAGAAAAGATCGATCCAACGTCAGCCGCTGGGCCCATGTCCATGACTGTGGCCTCGGGCGTTCCTGCAGCGTGTACATATGTATATGCACGCGGTCCCGCTGATCGCTTTCCCGGTCGTGTCGCCTCGAAAACCGCCTCGCGCTGCCATTCGCCGCGCCTGAAACGCCGCTCCAGACGCGTGCCAGGCAATTCTTCCGGTCGGGGCTGTCGGATTTAATCTTATTAATGCCCTGCTCGTCAAAGTGGTGCAACTAACCCCAACCATCGCGAACCCTGCTGCGTGGTGTGATGCCTTGGGTTGAGGCCTAGGCCTCTACCACAATCCTTATCCACGGCTCCCTCGACGATCCCCGCCGTGAATAATGCCATGCCCGGCTTCCCACGGATGTCGTCGAAAAGATCCAAATTCCGATTCGCATGGGCCATCCGAACTCCTTATACCGGTAGACAGCTCTAGTGCGAACACCGACGTCACCTGCTCTCGCCTGAGGCAGCAACCACACGTTCCACGGCGGCAGTTGGGATACCCGACCGGGGTGCCTGGGAATATCCCCACTGTCGGCTTTATCGTCTTTGGCCCCCGAACCCCGAGATGACTGGTCTTTGGCAGGGTGTGGCGTAGGTTGCTGCAAATGCCCCAAGGAAATCTTGGCTTTTGGCTCCCTCCGAGCACCAGTCGATCGCTTGCAAGGGTCCTGCATCCTTGACCGCTGTCATCCTGACCGGTTGCAAAGTGCCGCGACGCCTCTTTTCAGCGCCGTGCAGCCCCAGAGCCTTTCATGAGGGGTTATTCTCTCCTCGTCCAATATACACCTGTAACTCAACAGAATACCTGGACCTGATTAGTCTTTAGCACCAAGCCTACCATTACTTTATGCACACTGCTAATGGATACCGCTGCTTTTGCCGATAGGTCATCTGCACTGCACTACTGTTTCCCTTATCGGAATCCACACCGATTCGCGAACTGAGAAAGGTGGGGAGAAGAAATTTTCGAACACCACTTTGCACTTGCCTGTCTAGTTTGGTGTCCCCGCTGTATCTGAAGCACACTGAATGCTCAGGTGCACCTCGGAAATTACTCCGTATTCGAGGCATTGAATCTGTCTACCCTCCACGAACCGGAGGTTGCGTGGGAGCATCAAAGTTTACCCGTCAACTGCGCGGTCATGCAGCACTATATCGTAGTCTTTTGTGGTTCTGCTCTTCAACACAACGTGACCTCAACCAGGATCCTGCCTCAAAGGGTAACCATTCCGTTCGTCATGACGCGGCTTGGCGCATTAGTATCTCGCAACACGCTTCCATTTTCGGATCCAGTTTCAACAGCAAGGCCGTTACGGGTTGCCCTTATTTTGCACCTCACCCCATCTGAGACATTTACTCGGATACCCCGCTAAATTTCGTGCTTCGCATTACTATCTATATCAACGTCTCGCGACCTGCGCAAAAGGTCATCGATCTCGGCAAATCTCGACAAGTCATTGCCGCTGCAACGCATCTGGCCACTTGGTGATCTTTCCTTCCCGCAACTCTTCTGCAGCCGAATAAGATCGGCGTGAAGAATCGTAAAAGTCTAGATCTTGCTCGCTCTTTTAGGCTGAGTGCTGAAGGAAAAGTCACGTGTCTATTGCGAGCCTCAAATTGATGCATTTTCATTCGCGCGTTGAACAGGGCACTGGTCGCACCAATACCCAATTATTTTTTAAACACGAAATGCTCTACCGGATTCATCTAAATGCCTGAATGCTTTCTGAGTGATCTCGGGAGTCTGAATGTAGCTATGAACGGTGAGGCAGATGTTGGCTGCGTTGGCGCAATGACACCAAAGGGTATGCAGTGCCAGAGTTGTAGCTCTCCATGAGCGGCTTCACAAACCGCGACCGAGATGCAAGTCCCATAGAAGTTGTACGTTGGGGCATATCGCCCTCTCATGGTGAGCTTCATCCTCATTGTCGTCCACATGAGTGTGAGACGCTGAACTAACGCAATAAGACCCTTCCGAATCCATCGATGTTCCTGCCAATTGCTTCATGGTATTCCCAACGGAATGCGTTGCTCTTGCTCAATTCGAGAACTCTTCCCGTGATGGTGTTCAGGGTCCACAGGCCCACGTATATAATCCCCTTCAGAGCTTGAACACAACCTCTCCTCTACATCCTCGTTTCTCAACGTCCACCACCAGCGACGGAGTGCTTGGTCTCTGAATACCCACGCTCACCAAAGCCCTCACACTCTGCACTGGTGAAGAGCGCCTGAAGGTTTGCTCCCGCGATCTTGACCATCTCTCAGAGTACTTCATCTCACTTCTCTCAGCTCGGCTTCCCTCAACTCAGCTTCTTCTTACATCGACAGTGGGCTCAGTGGCTCCCTCTCCGTCATTTAACGGCCCTCCGCGATTGCCACAGACGACTCTCATCATGTCTTCGTCAGAGCCCGGAATTCAGAACACAACCATGACAGATACTGGGATCTTCGTGCCGCAGGACGGAGACAATGGGGATGATGTGAGGCCGGAGGGCTCTCGGACAAGGTCGGCGGCAGGAACTGAAGCCACCAAGGCTTCGTCATCTGGCATTCTGGCCATCAGCAAGAGTGTGGGAGCGACGGTGAAGAAAATCGAGTCGAAGGAGGGCAGCAAGCGCGAGCGGGACGCTGCTGATGGCAATGGCGATGCCGATGCGAAGTGGTATCGGAATTGGGGGGCTGGAGTTCGACAGCCAAAGCCCAAGATTGAAAAAGACGCCATAATCATGGGCAAAAAAGCCACCTCATACACGATCCCGGAGATGAGACGCATTCTGCAACATTTTGGGCTTGCAGCTGCCATTCCTCTTCAGCCTAGGAAGGATGACCTCCTCCAGACGTTGGTGGAACTCGAAGCCGAGAAAGAAATCTCGGCAGAAGACCGCCGCTGGATCCTCCGTCAACCCTTAGGTCCTGGAGGTAGCCTATTCCAAAACCTCGATACCAATGGAAACCCTACGCCGGATTCATATCCACTCAAGCATGCTCCCAAGAAAAGGGGTAAGACTTCGAAAACATCCAAGCCGAGAGCTCAGCCGAGCAAAGTCATGAAGCCGCATCAGTATTCTGGATCAAAATCCATGCCTCCTTCCGGACCGTCTTACGCCGCCTACTCGTCTATATCCCCTAGCAAGCCATCTGGATACATGTCCAAGGCTGAGGGTAAGCAGCCTGCCAAGTCAGAACCGATGGGGTGGTCGGCAGAACAGGGCATGATCATGTCTATGAGCATGACCGTGGAAAACAGCAAGAAAGTCAAGAGACTTGAGCAAGAACTGGCCGAACTGAAGCACAAGATCGAAGCAGAATCGTCCACTGGAGTCAACGCTGCCACCGGCATCGAAGAAGTTCTTAGCGGTGGGAATCGGGAGAAACCCCACTCGGCAGATCCGGAGAATGAGCACTCGGAATGCCCAAGCTCTCCGCTTCTCGGATCCGAAGCGATTCTTCCTGACATGCTTGACATTAGCAGCAGCTCTGACACGGACCAGGACGAAGATCCTGATTGCGAGTAGATGCGACATAGAGATGCCAACCCGATTCAGCGGACTGGAAAATGTTTTCTTCGACTTAATTCAACGAAATTGACGTCCAACTCCTCTACTTTGTCGGAATCCATATTGACTTCCTTTGGCCTTTTGTTCTGGACTTTTAATCAGATTGAAATGCACGTCTAACTCAGATCTGAGTGGGCGGGAATTACTTATAGGGTACCCAGATTTCTCCTCAATCTATTCAATAGTTACCCCAAGACCAGAGCTTTCCTGTAGAAGGCGCACCAAGATGAACAATGGTGGGGATACGAAACAAATTGCAATCCCTCTGCATGATTGCGCACGCATCATGGTTTGATCTTTATCGGCTTTCACACATCGACTTCTCAAGGATGATCTTCAAGAGATCGGCCTTCAATAGATCAAGACATTCTTATCACTGCATTGATATTACTTAGCTTAGTAAGTATTGCATGCAAGCAACAAAGTAACAATACGAGCAAATTGACCTTCTATTGATTGAACATAATGTCCGTTGCAAGCATGAGCTGCCGTAGCTAAAGAGTTATTGGCAAGCGTGCCGAGAAACACTCACATTTTACAGTATGTCTTTAAATGACAATAGCACTTGGAATATTCGCACCAAACCCGATGCACAGCGGTAATGGTACCTTCACCGCAGCCGCTGGGTGTTCCATCATGGATCGATTCTCTCTATCCAGACTTTAGCTATTCACAGCTCCATTCTCTTGGATTTGATTCTCTCTGTCATAGTAATATGGGCAATAGCGGTCCACGGTTGCGCTTGATCCCAACAATCCAAGGTTCGGGCTCTTAAACTTTGAGTGTGTTTTCCATTGTGAAGACTATTCTCTATACCGAATGGCCATTGTGCGGCTTCTTCATAAGCCACTTCGACCGTTGGCACCGCCTGTTTTACAAAGAAAACCGCAGTTTCCATTCAACCGCTTCATTTCCTCGCTTGAAGTCCCTCCAGACTCCCCCAATTCTGAGACTGGCATCAAATAAGACAAGCTGACATACAGCACGGCCTTGCCAAACTAAATGGTACTTCAAAGCAACAGCGAAATGTGTCAAGAATGCATGAGAATGGGAATGGACTAAATGGGGTCAACGTCATGACTTTGAAATCAACAGACTGCCTTTTAGACACCAAGAAATCGTAGAAAGCGCGATATTTCACCGATAAGAGGAAAGCAATATGGCAAACTTGATAAGGTATGTGGATACGAAGCGCCATTCGCCAGTCATGAAATAATCAGAAGTTTCTCTGAAATTATCTGGAGGGAAGGCGCACTGGGGAAACTACAAACACAACAGAGAAGCTCGGCGCTGAATAGAATGCCACATAACCATCAAAACTCTGGAATAAAAACTACCTTAACCTACGAATAGGCCTGCTTGCCTACATTGAGCACTACCAGAAAATTCACTGGGCGCCTTTTTGTATACTCCCCTTTTACTATCAGACAGAACCCCGAACTGTTGAAATCCAATCCCAATTTGTCCGCCTACAATTCTCGTGCTTTTTTTCCCCCTCAGGTTCTCCATCTCCCCCGGCTGGCTTTAGAATGCTGGAAGCTTTTTCGAAGTATTTTGAACCATAGAAGAAGTCTTGGGCAAGAAGACGAATTCATCTAGCCAGAAAGCTGCTGAATAGTAAAAGACTTTATAGCGAACCTATTTGTTAGAGTTATGTGAAGATCTTGGTGTCGCCGTGAAAGGTTTTTGGTAAAAGAACCCTAACTCAATGTCTCGCAAAACCCAAACTTGAGTCGTAAATAACAACTTTTCAACTCCTGAATGAAATTCCTGTTTTCCACCATCCCTATAACTCCCACCATGCAAATAAAACCTCGTTTGTCCAGTTACAAAGCTCGGAACTTGATCTCTAAAACGCCTTTTGCCGAAATCCCGAACCTCACTTGTTCTGTTCACGTGCACGGCGAAGGGCTTCAGCCGTCGCCCTGGAAACAAGGTTCTGTCCAGGCTCCTCCATGCACTTCCTGTAGATGTCGCGGTACGGGCTGGTCTTGTCGAGCATCTCGAACAACGACGAGTAGATCTCGTGTGGCCTTTTCTGTTTCTCTCCCTCCTGCTTTTGCTTGTTCTCCATAGACCCGCTGAAGAGGCGCTTTCTTATCTCTTCATGTTCTTCGTTCTTGATTCTCTTATGAGGTGGTCGCTCCTCTTCCGGAAACTCTTGTTTGCGTTTTCCAAGATTGTCGGGGTCGTGGGTTGCTGAAGCTGCTTTGGCATCGTTGTCGTCAACTTTGAAAGGCCTCTTCTCCTCTTCATCGTCCGAATCACTGTCTTCACCAAAGAAACTGGTCTTTGACGCACCTTGTCCAATCAGGACCTTGCTGCGTTGGATTTCGGGAAGTCGCCCCATCTCATCCTTCAGATGCTTCTTGATGTCCTTCAGAAGCTTGTGCTTATTCCCTCGTAGTTCGGCAGAGGGGTTCCAGCGAGGCAGATGCAAGGTGATGTCCTCCAACTCTCCCTTTGGGGTGAACAGCCTTTCAGCATTAAGCCTTTTCTTTCCAATGCGCAGATTCACTCGATTGCCCCCCACCCGAACCCCGATTTCTTTCCTTTCCCTCTTCTCGTCTCCATAAAGTGCGCTACCGATGATGAAGAACTGGTCATGAGTCTGTGATATAAAAGGAGCCTGCTCGGTGAAGCGAATATGGTGGGTATAGTCTGCTGGATCATTGTTCACTTCATCCTTATCCTTCTGGCCAGCCTTCTTGAGATTTTCGACCTCTTTCTCGACTTCGCTGAGACGGGCTTCGAGCTTCTTGAATTCTGGCTTCCTCTGGAGTTGCCCGATTGCGCACCACAACTTCACAGCAACAACGCACCACCCCCGCCAAGTGCTCCAGCCCCTCTAAGTTCCGCTGCAATTCCTCCACTAGGGAGCGTGTCATTGCAACCCCGCCGCTTCCCGTTCTCCTCCGTTTGCAGAAGCGCCTACTACCCAAGCCGCGCTGAATCTTTCGAACACTCGTCACAACCGCCTTCCCGACAAATGAGGGCGAAAAGAGCCTTAATTTAGCCTCCCACTTGTGTGTCTCCCCTTCATTCCGACCCCCAGCAGCGGAGATCAAGTGGACTGACATCAACTGCAGTCTGCGTGTCGGAGTCCGGTACGAGCGTAGACTCAGACACCATCGTCGTTCGCATGCCTGGACGCCAGTATCCTGAACGCACCATGCCGCCGAAAAAATCGAAAAAGAGTGGTGGGGCTGGGTTCCATACTCACGCTCTCTCCGTGGTCCAAGTATTCATGAAAGAGTTCTACTACGCGGGCAGGCGAGGAAAAGAGAAAGAGCGCGAAGCTCGGAAAGCAGGCGAGAAAGTCGCCCAGGAAATGGAGGCAGAGGTCAATGAGTACATGGAGGACACTGAAGGGTGGAAAGCGACAATGTAGGAACTCAAGGAGCTGTGTCCGAAACTCGAAGAGCTGCTTGCGAAGATTGCGGACGCGGAAGAAACTACAGATGAGCTATGTGAACTCGTCGATAGCCTGGAGGCGGATCTTTTGAGGCGCACCGATGGACGGTTTTTGAGGGTCGGGGCAGAGCTGCACGAGCTCAGGGGAAGGATTCAAGCTCTCCAGCTGGAGAACCAACAGCTGGAACGCAACTTAGAATCCTCAAGCTCTGCTACGGAGAAGCAAGCCCTCGGGAAAACAATCACCTCTCTCCGAGCAGATGTGGAGGAAAAAGAGCGCACTGCACAGCTATACAAGCCCGCGCTGGAGAAAATGAAAAAGATGATTGATTCCGAGAAGGAAAGGGTTGGAAGAAGAAACGAGACAATCACTCTGTGGAGAAATAAGTGCGAAAACCTCCGTGCTAAGGCTGACGAGGATAAGGCGATGATCGAAAAAGAGAAGAGTGCTCTGGAGACTCAGGCCCTCGAGTTGAACCAGAGAATCCGCGAACAAGATGAGGCTCTGAAGGACTCTCAAACTCGGCTGGAAGACTGTGAAACCATCAAAGGCCAGTTGGAAGAGAGCCTGACGGAGATGAAGACCTCTATTGCCACCCTCTCGACTGAGATTCATCAGTTGAATCCCACAAATCGACTGATATCGGAGAAACTGGATTCTTCTACCAAGGAAAACAGCGACCTTGAAGTCCGCCTTCAAGAGGCAAACGTCAGCAACCGAAATTTTTCCAAAAAGGAGAAGGAGCTCTCGGCTGAGGTTCTTCGGTTGAAATATGCAACCAAATTGGCATTTGAGCAGACAACCCGGGAGTTGAAGGTCTATTCGGAGAAGGAGGATTTGGAAAAGCACGTCCTCGAACTCCGATCCCAGGTGGACTCCGTCCTGGAAGGGGAGCAAAACGCAAGAAAACAGGTCAAGAAATATTCTGATCATCACACTCGAGCAAAGAGACAGGTCAGAGACCTCAAACAGCAGCTTTCCTCCGCGAGGAAAGAGATCAATGACTTGAAAGAGAAAAGAACACGTGACGAATATGCGCTCAAAGTCTCACGGACAGAGACACGCCTGGCCAGAGATGCGGCGGAGAGGATGATGCGCGCTACACCGACGCCCACTCCGTTTCCCGTTGTTCAGACGAGTTCGAGAACCTCTGGACCGGGCATCGAGGTGTTCTCAAGCCACGACGGCCCACGGTTAAGCACCCTTCCGGTGATCAAGGAAGACGAGGAAACGGAGGAACCCGGATTGCCCTCAACGCCCGAGAGCTCTTCTTTGCAGCCGCAAACCCCAATGCCGCAAATTCCAAAGCCGAAGGACAAAGCAAATGTTCGGGCGAAAAGGCACCAGACGAGCACTGAGACCATAGAAGAGCCCAGGAGGCTCTTGAATGAGGTTGTTTTCAAGACAGGCGAAAATGAGTTTAGCATCTTCGCGTTTCCAGACGACTTTCAGGCCAATTTCACCAATGCCATTTCGAACCTCATGGACGATTACCGCGCGGACCCAAAGAGCGAAAGATACTGGCTTTCGGGGCCAAGACTGAAGCGGAGGAGGAGGACCGGACTGGAGTTACTGGCCTGAGCTCTTTGAGTGGAGTTCATACACTTGTCTGGACGCATATCGCTGCATTTGCTCATTCTCGTAGGGTTTTCGGGAAGACGAGGATTCAACGTACTGCATTGCTTGATTTCTGAATGGGTTTCGGGGAAGTGAGGATTCAACGTACTACATTGCTTTATACCTTTGTGCCTTTGTGCTTTCGCGCCTTCACGCCTTTACTCGTAAAGAAATATACATGCGGACGTTACTGGTGGTGGTAGATCTGGCCATCAGAACTAATTTCTGTATACATAAAACTCTGGAAGCATACATACCATTGGCTGGTTCTTCCACCTCGCGCCGCAAACGTAATAGGCTGACATTGTCGAAACCACCGCCACGGATTCAGTGCTGGGCAGGCGTGAGTTGACCAGACTAGGCATTCGGCCTGCGAGAGAAGAAGCTCACTTTTCCCGGCATAGTTTTGGTCGGTCTCGATGCGGTGGCACGAAGAGAGGTCAGGGAATCCTGTGCACTATTTGGCGCGCTCAAAATTACTCGTGCTGCTGGGCCAGGAAAAAAATGTAACTGCCTTCAGGTGGTGAGAATGCCACTGGCAGGCTGATTCAACAACTTCAATGATTCAGGATACTCCCAAAGTTAGAGCGAAAGTCAGAAATGGACGTCGGCGATGTTATGTAGCTTTCGATGCGCAGATACGCATGAGTGCCCCGCATATCGTCACCCTCCCAGGGTCCCCTGCAACGTGACGTTCACGCGACCAGTTGGAAATGTGTCATACGTCGTATCTGCAAAAAATATCTAGTCTCGACCCTGAATCTTCCTGCAAGACAGATGCACCAGCATTCAGGGGAAGGGTCTAGCTTGGATTTCCAAGAAAATCCGGGTCCTTAGGTGGCGGCACTCGAATTATCAGGGCTCTGAATGGATTTATGGCGCAAAATGTCTGCTTTAAGCTTTCAGCTGCAGCCATTCATGCACGCTGATAGCGAACTTAATAAAGTAACGGATACGAAAGGCTGCCTGCACGTCATCAGCTGAACTCAATTCTGCCGAAGGCTTGTGGAGGGAGACGATCAGCGGAGAAGAACCGGCACTGGTCATTGATGCTTCTTTTATGTAGCTTTAAGTTCAAACCTGATCAACCATGCTATTGTGACCCAAATGACTTCAATTTGCCTTTTTTTGCGCTAAGCAAAGGCCTATCTGCAGGCAGATGGGAGTGATCTTTTGATGCAAGAGTGTCCATAGTTCTTGACACCTGCGTCGGGAATGACTTCAAGTTCACCTCATTCCCGCCTCGGTTTCCAAAACCGGCAACAATCTGCTTGTTTCTGAGCGAAATCTTAAAAAACCAACTATGTCTTACTACCCCATCACGAATTCCATCACTGCACTGTAGCTCCAGAGGTCACTTTACCAAGGTACTTCTGCGCCATCATAGTTGATGAAGTGCCCATTGGTTCGTTCATGCGTTGCTTCAGCGACCTGAATAGATGGTTAGTTTATGATCTAGCGATAGCTTTCATAATTCTTTGGTAGACGTACAACTTTCATGATTCCAGCGGCGCTCTCCTGCACCGGAATTGCCTTCAGTCCCGGGGGAGCCATAATTGGCATTGCGGTAGCCGACATATCCGTATCAACGAGCCTATCCGGAAACTTATATCAGCCGGGGGAAATGATTTTCTTACTTTGATCCTGGCCTTTCGTGCCTTTGCCTCGGGGGTGGTTATACTTACCCGGGACTGATAGACCAAGTAGTGACACCGTCATTCTCGATTGCCAATCGCCTCACAATGTAATTCGCAAACGCTTTCGACGCGCCGTATACTCCCGCAGGTGCTTTGCCGATTCTCTCGACCAAGTTCAACGCTCCCACCGGGCTCGAAATGTATGCAAATTTTGGCTCGTCAACCTTGGACTTCCGCAGAAGCGGCAGCGTGTTCTGGAACAGCCGTAGCATGCCGTATGCGTTGACTTCAACATGCTCTTCCAGTGCGGTGACGACCTGTTCTCCTCCGGCCAACGCGGAAAATGTAGAGCAGATACCCGCATTCGAAATGACAATGTCGAGACTGTTGATTCCGTGATCCGCCTGCAGACTACCAATGGCACTTGAGATTGATGTTACGGAATTGTAATCAAGCGGCAACAGAATCAATGTGCTGCCAGGTCCTTTGGGGAGGGCCGAGAGGGATCGGGGGCCATCAGCAGCAGGGTCACGGACAGAGGCAATGACAGTGTTACCACGCCTTGCGAGATATGCTGCCACGAGACCTCGTCCGACTCCTTAGAAGGGATTAGTCTCAATAGCTATAACAAGGGCAAGTGACAGCCAGAGAGCCTGCAGACATACCTCGACCAGCACCAGTGATGAGAACAGTAACGTTGTCCGACATCGCAGATGATTTTTGTTGAAGGTTTTTTTGAAGGAAGGGGTACACCACCTTATACTCTGACTGCCGACTCTCTCTTGTTGGGGCTTTGGAGTAAGAGCGTTTGTGCTACAATTAGCTATAAACTTTCAACTCTGATTTCGGTTGGGCCCTCAAGCGGGGTCGAGCGGTTCCAAGCGTACATAAGCATTGGAGCACAGTGACGTCACATCAGAGACGCGTGTCGAAATACAGAAGTGCAGTGCAACATAGCGTAGGCATCATGCGAGCTCGATAGTAATTCGGAGTCTTCCAAAGCGCGAGTACGAGAATGCGAGCCGGTTCGGCCATAGAGAGCGCCGACGCGAGGGCAGGACTTAGTAAGCATCAAACTATGCGAGAGCTACATGTCCGTGCATAGAATGGGCTGGACGCCGGACAGCCGTAGTACCGAACTGCCGTAAGAGTACGATAATGGCGTGGGTCTGGGATGGTGCTTGCCAATGTATAGGTCCATGCGCCGGATCGTTGAATTTGCTCCGATGCCGAAGGTTGTTATCCAACTATTTGATGGCATCTTTAATCCGATAATGGGCCAGAGTATTCATATTTCATACCCAGAAGCCATTGGGCGCAATTTAATGTGCAATGGTGGCAATCACTTCAAGCTTGGCACGTAACGTACCATCTTCTCGGCCATTACCCGCTTGCTTCCAACCCTGGCCCACCCCACATCTATTACTATCGGATCGGATTGAGAGTGTTCCGTGGGCTTTAATTTCTCGCGGAAATGATGACAAATGGCTCGTAGCTCTCTGTTTGTATCAGCTATTGTACTATACGTCCGCTATCTCCATGAGCAAGCATCGGCCCTTCTTCGCAGGCGCTGCTCGTATCCATGGAGAATCGACCTCCGTCGCTCCCATTGTTCAATTTTCTTGGTGAAGGATTAGCAGGAACTTGGCGGGATGATAACACAACCACATCCGATCGGCTTTACCAACATCTCTTGAGTTGAATTTCCATTCGACCTTGTTCAAGAACGAAGAAGAACGAAGAGCCGCACATAGTATTTGCCCAGGATAGAAGGTATAATCAAGACTATCCCCACCTCTAAGTGTATGTAGTCTCTGCTACTTGCCAAGCCAGTCACAAGTTGCTCTCTGCTCAGGGGAAGAGACGCCTTTATTTGGTACCGATTGGGACGAACTCCTTGCGAATGATCCGGCCGAAGGCTCGACAGGCGCTGGTACTGCTGCCTATGCTTCAGTATGGTTTCATCAAACTTTTATGTTTGAAGATGAGAATGTACAGAAACCGGAGAAGAATTTCGGGCATTCTACATATCATCTTTCTGACCTATTGTATAGGACTAGAAATGGATAGCTAAGGTAAAGGGGGCCCTTTCAGATAGCACCATCGGCCAGGCGGTAGCACCTCGTACCTTTCCATATAACTACACAATAAAAGTAAGTATTCCCCATCCCCTTTTCCATGTTATTTTTCTTTTGCTCTTGCTTTCCATGACCGTCTTTCTTTGAACTTCTTGAACCTTAAGCTGTTGTTTTCCACACTGGTAGAGGCGGTGAACACTTAATAGAATGACGGGATTCGCCCTTATCTGTAGACCGTAGCTGTTTTTACATACATTTCCGGGGCCAGTAAAAGTAATAGTGACAGGTAAAAAAAAACAAAATGGCTGTTGATTGTCTCCCGCACGGCCCGAGCCGCGAGCCGGACCGAAGAAAAAAAGTTTTCACAAAACAAAACGTACAACAGCCGGGATTCCCCAATGGTCACCCACTTGAGTACTAATCGGCCGGTTCGCAGCTTAAGTACGGCTGAGCGGACGGGAAGCCCTGCATTCTGCGACCTATGGTCGTACGTGGCAGATTGAATTGCAAATTGAGATTATGATTCCCAGTTAACAGTTAGTCGCCTCGCTGCCACTGGTAGTTCACCACCAGTCCGTGTCGTAATGCTTGGAGTTGCTGCAGAGCGGATGCGGCGGATGGCACTGAGTCTGACAGGGTGCTTGGCTTCTAACAGAATGCCTAGTAGATTCTATGATATTTGCCTCTCTTGGTTTGTTGTTTGCTGTTTGCCAGTTAGCTACTGCAGCGTATATATTCTACGCTGCCTGCAGATATTCTATAGATCATTCTGCGCACCTTCTTTCAAACAAGCCTTCCGATACGGTGAATTAAAGGAAGAATAGAGCGAAGTTCACAAAAGTTCTCAGACCTCACGAGCTGTCGAGCTCCCACACGATGTCGCTTCCAGAATTCCTCTCCGGCAGCTACCGTCGTTACAAAGAAGACACCACCGCTTTTACCACATGGCTATCCCAAGCCGCGGCCGCCGTCGGCTGGAAAGTACCAAAGAAACCATTGCAGGACGCAGAGCCAGCAAAACCCGATGGCTCCTCAGCGTCTTCTACCAGCACCGCTCAAGCGCCGAGCGGCCGCCTCAAAGGCAAGGCTCGCAAAGCTGCGAAAGCGGCCGCTCAGCAATCTACCACCAGCTGCGAACCGCCCAAAAAAGCAAAAGCAGTGCGCTACAAGCTCTCGACGCAGGATCTACTTGCGCAAGCCGAGGTCGTGGCACGGGCAACGCAGGCGGGTGTGCGTATGCCAGACGCGGTGCAGCTGCTACTGAAGCGGGCGATCGCGGCGAGGCGGAGGTGCGCGGATTGGTTCGAAACGGCCAAGGTGGAAGCGAGGAGGAGCAACGAAGGGCATAGGCATTTCATTGATGCACTGCAGAGGGCATTGGATCTGTTGACTCCCAAGAAAGATGACGTAAAGGGTCCGAGCGCAGATGAGTCGAAGGATGGGCTGCTTGATTTACGGTATGACTCGGCTGTCTTGATTGTCGGGAATTCTAACCATCTACACAGGAATCGGTTCGAGGCGCTTGATGTCGAGTATGTGAGCGATCAGTTTGTGCTGGCTTCGGCGGATGCTTCGAAGAGCGGTAGTGCGACGAAGAATGAGGTGTTTGAGCTCGAGGCCGACCCCGCCTGGGAAGATGCATTCATCTGCTACTGCTTCTTCGAGGATCTGCACTCCATCCAGGATACGCTGAAGGATGTGTGGAAGAAGTATCAGGATGAAAAGCTGGACCTGGTCTCCGCAACCATGACCACCAACGCCGCCATCGAATTGGTACAGCATGCCGAGAAAGATCTTCTGGACGCGACCTCAACTCTCCACACGTACAAAAGGCCTTATGACAGAGCAGCAATGTCTGTTTTCTACGCTGAGACTCTCCGCAATGGCAGAGACCCCGATGAATATCTAAGCTCCCCGGAATCCTTGGAAGTCACTGATCTGGACGACTTCATCTATTTGCCAACAGCCCGTGCGCTCATGAAAGCAGCTGATATGGCCAAGTATATGGACAAGATCAACTGGCCTGTGCCTGTTCCCCAAATGCGCTTCGGCTACATCGCACGCCCCGAACTACTTGAGCTTCCACAGTACAAGAAACTTGAAAAGGAGGACAGAACCTTGACTCAGCTACTCCATGAGGTTGCTCTCATCCACAAAATGAGGGAATTTCCTGGAGTTGGCTCTGCGAAGGTCCTTCCGGATGTTCAGGATGGCTTTTCAAAAAGCCTGGAACGTCTGTGGACCAAAGGCGAGGTCAGCGCCCATAACGTATTTGCGTCTCGAATCATGCTGGATATCATTGAAATCACCGGTGACCAGCCTAGCTTCCACAAAGATCTTCTACAGATGGGCAAGCATACACAACGGAACATCGAGTTCCAAATCCACTCAGATGGGTCTTTGGGTACGGGCGACACACGTTGGCTTACTAAGGATCAGAACACTATCATGGACATCTACCAATTGACCGAGAAGCATATCCCATACCTGCCTGTGGGCGAGTTTAAGAAGATGATGATGGCAGCCAATAAGGACAACCTTGCTCCGGGATACTCCATGGATGACGCGCCGCCAGAAGTGCGGGAAGCAATTAGAGAAGGTCTTCGAAAGAAGGGCTTGGATCCAGATGACGGCCCGTCAGAGGAGCATAAGAGAAATGCCAAGAAGCTCAACCTGAGACCAATTCCGCCAGCACCGGAACCCAATTTTGCCGTCACACACAATCCCCTTTTGTGCGGCATGATGGCTCTCCAGCTGGACGTCTTGAACGAAGAGGCCGGCGTGGCCCTCTCCAACCACCATCTCTCCATCTTCGCAACAGCCCATCTCTACAACGCCATCCGCCAGCTCCGACTCACTCAAATCAGCTGGCCCGACCTGGAACGCGTCATGGATCTCCACGCCGGCCCCATCTTCGCCAACGACGTACCCGACACACCGGAAAAGTTCTTCGCACGAATGGCCTTCCGCATCGGCAGCAGCGCTCGCCCCAGGAAGATGGACAAGGCGCAGAAGCTATTCCTGCATGTTACGCCTGCGACAAAGGCCCTCCGCGAGTATCTCGACGGCAAGCAGCCCGTCCAGGGCGTCATCAGGCAGGTCGATGATCAGCTGCAGGAGCACATGCCTGTGGCGAGCGCCACGAATGCCGCTACCACCACCGGCTTGAGCAAGACCGAGAAGAAGAGCACCAGTCACAGTCTGCGTCGCCGTCGCTTAACGCCGCTGCAGTCTGTCCAGGCGCTGCAGTCCCTCATGCCGGCCATCTTGCCGGACATCACCATCGACTACATCGCCCTGACGAAGACGTGCAACGCACTCATGCGTGCGGTCAGACAGCGCATCCAGGAGGAAATGGGCATCGCCTACCCATCATTGGCTCATCCGGGCGATAGTAACGATCATGGGTTTTTGGTCATGGTTTTGAAGATCTTGGAAGAGACGAAGGTGGAAGAAGAGGCTTTGCAGAGGAAGAAGAAGGGTGAGGCAAAGACTTTCGAGGGCGGGGAGCAGCTGAGGTTGGCGGCGGAGACTATGGAGGAATTTTGGAGGGAGCGAGCTATCGGGGGCTCGGGTGAAGGCGTGGAGAGAGTCTTATCTATGTAATCTGTATAGGATCACCTCAATCGCTAGACAATGTAGAGTAAGTTGCCTGCGATCGCATAACGGCAGAAGAGGGCACGTCTCGTAAGCCGTCGACATGTCTGTAAGACAAAAAGATCCTTTAGGCAACAGTAGTGGAGCAGTACGGTCTCACACGCCAATTGTAGTTTATGTTTCACGGAGCTTTCCCTACGCTGCTGCTTAATGGCTTCGGGAGCACATTTCCATCCCGGACTTGGGGGCTACTTCAGCAACGCGCATTGCTGATATACCGGTTACCTGATCCTGATTGGGTTTTATACTTTGCTTCCTGCTCGTCTCACACTGCTCCAGCAGGGTATGTATGCGTGGATCCACGTTCACTGATACTTTTGTAGCGCAGAGCAGATTGTCATGTTCGCAAAGTCCGGTCGTACAAGACCATGTACCACGCCATTGGAGGCCTGAAAGAGGGGCTCCTTCAGCCTTCTCCCATCCGCCTTCTCTCGACGTCAACTGCATCTTGATCTTGTTTCGTTGATTTGCTCTTGTTTGAGAAGCATTTTATCCTCTGATTGGAGTCTCCGTCTCTCAGATCAAAATTTGAGCACTGCCCAGCAGCTCTGCCAAACTTTGCTCCCCCACCCCTCGATCGACTTTTCGATTACGGTACGCCATTCGGAGCGTAAATTTTGCTAGCGTGAACGGATCCAAAAGGTGTCGAGAGTATTGGGATATCATTCCACTCCACTCAGTCCACTACGCTACAAAGATTTGCTTAAGCAACGCATCTGTTGCTCGGCTGGATTTCTACAAAGAGCACTTGCAGTCAGCTGTAAGCCTATTCTAGTATCATATCTCAACTTATGCTAAGATTATAGCAGCGCAGAGTCTCCCTTGCACGATTCGGGATGTCAGACCCGAAGAAATACACTGTTGGCTGGATCTGCGCCATCAAACCCGAATACGTTGCCGCACGCGCATTCCTCGACGAAGAGCACGATCAAGCGGAGAGCGTATCTCAAAACGACAACAACAGCTATACCCTTGGGCGCATTGGGCCCCATAATGTCGTCGTCGCTGTGTTGCCTGATGGCGAGTATGGCAACAACTCTGCTGGGGCTGTTGCAAGAGACATGATGCACAGCTTTCCCAATGTCAGGATCGGCTTAATGGTTGGAATTGGCGGGGGTGCGCCAAGCTCCGATCATGACATCAGGCTGGGGGATATTGTTGTCAGCTCCCCCGGTGGTGGGACCGGAGGTGTGTGGCAATATGACTATGGGAAGACCATCCAAGATCAGAATTTCCACCATGCCGGGTTCCTTGACCAACCACCCACCTCGTTGCGTACGGCTGTGGCCAACTTGAAAGCGACCTACGAATTGAAGGGACATGGCATCAAAGCTGCAATCGAACATGCTCTTCAAAAGAAACCAAGGCTCAAAAGAAAATACGGGCGACCAGACGGAGCCAGCGATCGACTATTCAAGAGTAATCTTGTACATACATCCAAAGGAGAGCGGTATCAATTGTGAGGACGCTTGCAACAACAATCCATCCAACATGGTCGTCAGGCGGCAGAGAGATGAGGAAGAAGACGATCCTGCTGTTCATTACGGCTTGATTGCATCCGCAAATCAGTTGATGAAGGATGCTATTGTAAGGGATACACTTGCAAGAGAACACAATGTCCTATGCTTTGAAATGGAGGCGGCTGGACTGATGAACCACTTCCCATGCTTGGTCATCCGCGGTATCTGCGATTATGCAGATTCACACCAAAGCAAACAATGGCAGGAGTATGCAGCAATGACGGCTGCTGCATATACGAAGGACCTTCTTAACCACATCGCGCCCAATCGAGTTGAGGCGGAGAAGAAAATTAGTGAAGCGTTGGCCAGTAGTCAGTTTTAATCCTTGACTTTGAGTAATGAAGATTGCTGACTTCCTGCAAGTTGACCAGAAAGTGGATCATGTCGTTGCCTCCCAGAATAATGAGATTATTCAACGCTGGATATCAGAGATCCGTACCTGGCTGTCTCCTCCAGATTCATCAACTATGTTCAACAAGTCTGTTGCGCAACGCCACCCGGAAACAGGCCAATGGTTCCTCCGGAGCTCCCCATTTACCGACTGGATGATGGGTAAAACCAGATTCTTGTGGTTGCATGGAATTCCTGGATGTGGCAAGACGGTTTTGAGCTCCATCATCATCAGGGAATTGAAAGATCGAAAGACAGCTAGCCAAACAGTGCTCTTCTACTACTTCACCTTCTCGAACAAGAGTATGCAGGAGTATGAGGGCATGATACGGTCACTCATCATTCAAATGGTGACTGCCAAGACCGAGGTCTCACAGAAGTATGTTGACCAGCTTTATGCTGCTTGCGCAAATGGGACGCAACAACCGAGTCTTCAACAATTGCTGGATACTTTACGAGACTTGCTTCGTGGAGCTGGTCATGTCTACATCATTGTTGATGCGCTTGACGAATGCGAAGATCGGAATAATGGCTTGTTTCACGGGATCAGGGAATTGCAACTGATTCCTGAGACTCGCCTCATCGTGACAGGCCGCATGGAGCAAGATATCAAGTCATCAATAGGCGCATGGGCCCGGGAACAAGACATGATATCTATTCAAAGCAATCTCGTGGCAGATGACATACGAGCCTACGTCCATACCCGAGTCCGAGAACATGATGGTCTTAGTCGGTGGAGATCACGCCCGAAGGTCCAAGAAAAGATAGAATCTGTCCTTATTGAGAAAGCTGACGGAATGTGAGTTCAATATCCTTTTTCTCTGGACTAGACTTACATATAATAGGTTTCGATGGGTTTCTTGCCAGCTTGATGCTCTTGAAAGATGCCTAGATTTGCCCACCCTTCGCCAGGCCCTTGCAACCTTGCCCAGAACATTGGATGAGACATACGCCCGGATCATACAGCGCATTCCTCAAGAGCACCAGCGCAATGCTTGCCGCATACTCCAGTTCATTACTTATTCTGACGAACCGCTGAGCATGCAAGAACTTGTCGACGCCATTGCGGTATTTCCGGAGCAACGTCCAGGCTTTGTTCGGGAGAACAGAATGCCAATTCCAGAGGAGATCTTCATATACTGCACCAGCCTGGTTACTAGGGTCAACGATGGTTTTGGGCTGTTAACCTACATTCGTCTCGCGCATTTCTCGGTGCAGGAATACCTTACTTCAGAGCGTCTACACGAAGATGTGGCTAAGTCTCTCGAAGAGGGATCTGCCAAAGCATCAATTGTCAAGGTCTGCTTGTCATACTTGCTATGTGTGGATGGTAGCTCTAAACGGGAATTTCCACTTTACAACTTCGCCGCCAGCACTTGGTGTCTCCACGCTGCTGAAACGAGTCTTCGAGATGAAACAATTCACAAACTGATAGTCGAACTGCTGAAATTCGACTTATATCTTGCAGTACCTTCCATATCCCGGTCTCGCCCCCTAGCTCATATTACGCACTCTTCTTTAAACGTAGCTACGTTCTTGGGTCTTGCCCGTGTCGTTCAGGACCTGCTTGATGGAGATTCCGGCGCACGTTACACGGATAAGGAACTTTATGAAACTCTTTGTTACGCAAGTTGTGGTGGACACGAGGATATAGTTCGGCACCTATTCGATCAAGGCGTGAAGCTTAGCATGCATAATTCTGGGCAGCACGCTCTTGAACTGGCTTCAAGATCCGGAAAAAACAGTATTATACGACTTCTCTTAGCCAATGGAGCAAATATTGATGCAATGGATGAATATGGGGTAACAGCTCTACACTGGGCAGCTCTAAGGAACCATGCGGATACTGTCTCTCTTCTTCTGTCAGAGGGAGCAAACATTAAGGCGGTGGGTAATGAACAGCAAACGGCTCTACACTTTGCAGCTATATCTGACAATGTGGATACTGTCTCTCTCCTTCTGTCAGAGGGAGTCAATATCGAGGCGGTGGATAGGTGTCGGCAAACAGCTCTGCACTGGGCAGTTGAAAGTGACCGTCTGGATATTATCTCTCTCCTCCTGTCAGAGGGGGCAAATAATGAGGCGGTGAATGAACGTCGGCAAACGGCTCTACACTTGGCAGTTCAGAGGGGGTATGTGGAAATTATCTCTACTCTTCTTTCAAAGGGCGCCAATCATACCATTGCGGATATTTGTGGAAAGACCGCGCTTCACTACGCTGCCGAAGAAAACCGTATTAGCGTAACGAAGATCTTGATATCACAGGGCGCATCCATGGATGCTGTGGATCGTCATGGAAGAACACCATTGGGGTGTGCACAGAAACTGCTGAGTGGACCTTTCATGGGCGAAACTCGTGTTGCTACAATTGAGTACCTTGAGGTGGTGATGAAGGAGAGAGAAATGGCGGCTAAAGCTGATCCAAATCAGGCATAAGTTTACGAAGACGGAACGATCCTCGCAGGTGAAAGAGTAAATTTGTGGGGTTTGATGGGCGTTCACCGGCGAAAAGTTCTTGGTATGAGGAGACCCATGTCGATGAGAAACCCCGGAACAGCGTTCAGTTGAGTTTTCTTTTTTCCTTTTTTCCATCTGATTCAATCAAAGGAACTATTCTTGGTTGGAACTGTCGATAAGTTGATGGTTGGACTATAAAATAACATTCCACGCAATTATTGAGCTCGCATTTTGCTTTCGCGGCAAATATCCCATCTCCAACTTTTGATCTCGGAGCTTGTTCGCTGGCCTCTGTAAATACTTCACAAAGCCACAGAAGCGACACACAGGAAGCTCAGCCTTAACAGTGGCGCTGGATGGTTGAACAGCGCTCAGACCACACAGCCACGCGTCAGCCGTTGGTGGTTTGTTCTCCGTGGCTAAGCCGCGATGAGATCTCTTGTGCTGAGCAATCGTTGGTCAAGCACTGTCGCAAAATAATCTCAATTTTCGCTGAAGTGAGCAAGATGGAGCAGCGGCATCGTCTTTGCGTGTTCTATTGGCGAAGGTAAGACGGCTGCTTAATTTAGTGCAGAAGGATCAACGCTATTAGTCGGACAACCTTGTTCGTGCAGCGTTGAAACGCAGCGATGGCAAAATCTACCGTCAGCTAAGCACGGCAGTTGTAAGTTTTCTGTTAAGCGACCATATAAAAGCTCGAATACCTCAACCCAGGGATGCCGTCGATTTACTGGCCAAGTGGCCGCAGCGAGCCACGACAGTTTGACCCGCCTATTTCGAGGCCCATGCCGGGGTTTGCAGCGGGACAGTATGCCAGAGTATCTTCCGCTCCCGTTGGAAGGTCTTGAACAGAGCCCGAAAAAGGCCAAAATAGTGCAGGGTTGGCCGGATGGACCTAAGCGCTTGCAACCCTCATACAGGGACTTCTTGTCAGACAACTTTGGCAACTTTCTGGCCATCCTCTTCTCTATTTTTGTCATGGTATACGCTGGCCTCGTACGGCATTTTGATTCTGCCAGGCTTGAAGACTTACCGTATGATTTTCTTAGAGAGGTCGCAAACCTCGTACGTCTCCACTCGCCTCGTTTACAACGTATATTGACTCCCGAACATAGGGTCCCTCCGTGTTTCCCATAGTTTTTGCTGCTGTGGTCGCAAAGAATCTGCGCACCATCTCGCTTTGGCAGCTGGAGAAAGGGCAAGGAATTGGTGTTTTGGATCAACTCCTCGGCAGCACTTCCGTCCTCAGCACAATCATCACGCAGTTCCAACTGAGAGCGTACGGGCCCGTAGGGATCAGTTTGATATTCCTCTGGATAATCTCACCGCTCGGCGGTCAAGCAACGCTCCGGATCCTGGACCTGAAGCACAAAGTCGACAACACGTCGATATCCATCAACTACCCGACGATGAACTACACCACCGCCTTCGACCCCGGATACGCGTCCGACAGCTACGCCCTCTCTTCCAAAACGACCTTCTTCACCGCCGCGATCATGAGCCCCGCCTCGGTCAAAAACTCCAGCGTCGATCTCTGGGGCAACGTCAAGATCCCCTCTCTCGAAGCCCTCCTACTCACCAGCACCGATGCCCCCGCCGACCCCACCTCCTGGATCACCGTCCCGCCCAACGCCTCCTACACCTCGCTCGTCGGCATCCCGCTCGGCAACGTCCCGCCGCTGTCCGGCGCGAGCATGTACGTCGAGCTCAACACATCCTACTGGACCGTCGCATGCCAAAACCTCACTACGCAGCCGCGCTTCACGGCGCTTCGCGACAACGACGCGTGGTTCGGGCCGCCGATCGACGAGTTCCCGGGGGCGACGAGCGTGGTGGCGACGGGCAAGCAGGCGGGAACGCGGCAGCGGCTGCTGTACGAGAGCCGGACGGGTAACTGCACCGAGGGCGAGGCGGGCTGCGTGCTGCACGCCGAGTGCACGTACGCGCCGACGTTCCTGGCCGTCGGGGTCAACTGCACCGAGGAGACGGTCTCGGTGCTGCGTATACGGAACGCTAGCAGTAGCGACGACGCGTTGACGGCGGCGCAGCGCGACGCGCGCGCCAACCTCATCGGCGAGAACCTCTGGCTCTTCGCAAAGTTCTTCACGACGGCCTTCAACTCGCCCAACCCGCTCAGCAGCCTGCAGTACTACCTGCAGGACCCGGACCGGCCGTGGAGCGCCGACAACGGCACGACGGCGCTCCGTACTGCCGAGGACGTGCCGCCCGCCGTCTTCGCGTTCCGCCTCGAGCAGCTGATGAACAGCCTGTGGACGTCGCTGATCATGGACTATTTGCTACCCGTCGGGCGTGTTGCTGACCTGGCCGCCCACACGGATCAGGTCGGCAACCGCACTGCTGAGATCGCCGTCAGCCGCGACGCGACGGTGCAGGCCGGCTACCAGGCGCTGCGCTGCGACCTCGGCTGGCTGGTCGTCGTGTTCGTGGCGGCGCTCGTCGTCTTCGCTGTCAGTGCGGCGGGCATCGTGTTGGGCTTCGTGACGACGGTGCCGGAGCTGCGGATGAATGCGTCGACGATGGTGCGGCTGAGTCCGTATGCGGGGGAGGTGTTGGCGGCGGGCGGGACGGCGCTGGGGGATGGCGAGAGGGGCAGGTTGCTGAAGGGGGTGAGGGTGAGGTTGGGGGATGTGCAGCCGGATGAGCAGGTGGGGAGGATCTCGGTGGCTGCGGTAGGTGAAGGATTGCCAAGGACGGGAAGAGTGAGGGCTGGGCGGCTGTACGAATAATGGAGCCGCGATGGAAGTAGATCTAAACTTTCCCATTCGACTCTGACTCGCTTCCAAAAAGCGGTCGTTGGAACCATCTCCTTGAAGCACTATTCGTGATGCTTGACAGTATCGCGAGCCTTGGCGTTTGACGCACAGTGGTCCCTTCTCCAGTAGTTCCCCTCTTCTCTTTTGACTTTCCCTCTGTGGTTGGGTTCGCTCAATCCCGTGCTCACAGCAACCCCGCCATTACCACCGTCTATCTTGCATTGCATGGTCCGCATCTGAAACCTCGGCTAAACGACGACCTGGGTTTTCACCGTTAGGGTAGTCGTTGTGGGAACCCTGCCATACAGAACCGACGTCCGTGTTAGGAGTGAGGCGAAAGTTTCGGGTATCATCTTAAGTGAACCTGCAACGACAATGGGTCTGTACGCAACCCCTGAGATGTGCAGTTGATGGATATCCCTTGACCCGGACGGTCCCGTGAGCGTCCAGAAAAATCTGTGTTGAAGCGCCAAGAAGCCTCTGCCAAAGCACTAGATACTAGGACCCCGGCCCAATTATCATCCGGCAAGTCTGCAAGTGCCGGCTCATCAGCCCATCCGAATGTGATAGATCAGCCGGTTATCGATCTTGTGGTCCTTCGCTACCGGTGAGGCGCCTGAATGAATCGTTAATGCGTCCAACAAGCGCAAAGACATTTTTTGCACGGCTTGGCGAGCTCGTTGCGTAATCGAACGCGACTCTTCTCTTGTCAGGACGTCCAACCGCTCCGGTTTTTTCGGCAGCTGACGGAGGTGACCGATCCACTCGAAAGACCGTTTAGCGGGGCAACAACGGACGGAAGAATTCTGACCGGTGCTACTTCGAGTAGTCTCTCAACCGCTCAAACACGTGCTACCAGGGGGATGCATGTTCATCGTTTTACCCGCGAGACTTCGGGTCAGAGAGAGAGACAAAGTAGAGGAATGGGGGCCCCCGTTTTCAAAGACTTGGGGATGATTTTCTTTACGAGAGACAACGCACTCGATTCCGAAAAAGCGAATTACGACAGATTGTGATAGATTGTCGTACGTAGGGAAAACGTCGGAGATCATCGCCTGCTCCGCGCGTGTCTCGATCCGAACTAGATCGGAAAAGATTGGCCTGGGAGCAAGATAGCGAATATAACGCAAGGCTAGGTCCCGGATAGCAGGCGAGAAGTAAGTGAAGTGTTGGCCAGAAGATGTGCTGCTCGTATCAGGGGACGGCGGAGCCGCGGCAAGCAGGAATCCAAGGCATCACCGGAAGACCGGTTTTTGTGACAGCAAAGCACGCCGCGCTTAACTCGCTTGCAATAGCCAGAATGGGCGGGATCCGCAGATCGCCAGATGATGCGCCGAGCGTTTGCGCTTACGGACTGCTCCTGAGATACGGATGAGCAGTATAGGTAGAGGCCGTCTTTTCAAGTCGGCGCCATTGGCAGTCGGAATCCTTCCAATACGGCAGGTGAGCATTCGGGGGAACGATCAGCCGCGGTAGGAGTAGTAGGGCGGCGGATAAAGTTTACGCACGAACTGGCTGAGGTGGAAATCATACTGCTAATAAGTGACAAGGAGTAGCGCGGATTGCTTACGCATTGGCAACGCCTTGCGCGGCGATCACAGCTGTCGGGGGCTTGATCGGCAGCAGAGCTAGCGAAAAGTAAAAAAGCACTCTGCGACGCAAGGCGATGGCAGCGGTTCCTGGGCGCGAGGGTTGAGCGGGCAGATCCAAATTTGCAGGCGGCGGACGAAAACAAGGACGGACTGATTGGACGGCGGCGGTCGTCAGCGGGTGCTGTTAGTGTCCGGCGGAAAGGGTCTTAGGCGAGATTGTGGATGTTGGCTCATGTGAAAAAGAACGGGCGCCAGGACCCTATTATTCACGGCGAGGTAGCGCGCTTTCGCGACAGATCAACAGGGCGGAGCAGGCTCCGTCTCCGCGACAGCAGGGCGAGCAGGCTGCCAACAGGCGTCGGGAGGATCGGGCCGGCAAGGATGCAGAGTCCAGACCCTGCAGGACCGCGTGGAGCCGGCCGCCTGATGAGACGGTAAGGAGTGGGCGATCGCAGAGAGAGAGAGAGTTGGGGAGCAGCAGCAGACAGCAACGGGCGGGCCGGCGGCACAACGGTGTTGGCGGGTGCGGGCCTTGGTGGCGGGCGCGTGCTGGTACGCGTATATGTAGCGGCTGTGGTGTGCGAAAGAGGCCGCCAATGGCGTCTCGGGCCGGCTCTCAGCGACACAACATCTCCCCGCCAGCTGCCGGCGACTCAGACCATCTCCAGTCTTCAGCCCATCAGCGATTTGCGCAGCGTCCTGACTCGCCCTCGCCCTGTCGCTATATTTATGCCGTCCTTGGCTCCCCGCTACCGCGCCCGCAACGCGTGACGTGCCATGCTGCCTGACTCTCCGTCGCTCCCCTCCCCGTCCTGTATATTTGCCTCCACGTGCCCGCGTCTCACCCTCCGCCGCCCTTGCATGCCTGCCGTCCGCCTCCGCCGCATCCATGGTCGGCGTTCCGGGCCGCAGCAGGTCAGTCAACGCCTCTTCCGCACGACAGCCCGTGGTGCTAACCCCGAGCCAGCGGCTGCCATACCTGCCGCGCCCGGCACATCAAATGCGGTGCGTGCAGCCACAGTCCCCAGCTCTGACCGCCCGAGCTGACACCCTCAGATGAGCGGAAGCCCACCTGCCGCCGCTGCGAGAAGTCGGGCTACACCTGCCAGGGCTACGAGAAGCCCATCCACTTCCTGATCCACACCGCCGCCGGCCAATCATCCTCGTCCTCTTCCTCCGCCGCGGCCACGCCATCGCCCTCCCCGGCCCCGCTCGTTGCCCGCTCGAAAGCGCTGGCTAAATCCCAGCTGCAGCCCCAGCCCCAGCCCCAGCAGAAGCGCCGTGATGTCTTGGACCAGCGCGTCGCCGCAAGGCGGAAGCCGCAGTTCGCCTTCTACTTTCCCGCCGTCCCGCAGGAGCTAGGCTTGGGTGGATTCGTCGACGACATGGCCTTCTCCTTCACCTTCTCCAACCTTGTTTACAGCAGCTTCGGCCGACCCTGGCTGCAGCTGGCCGCTAAAGGTGCCATCGATGACATGTCGCAAGCCGCATGTAAGGCTCTAGCCCTAGGCTTCTTTGGTAATTCGCAGCGGCAGAAGAAGATCCAAGACAGAGGGGCCAGCGAGTACGGTGTTTCACTGCGCCTCCTGATCGAGGAGCTGTCCAAAGTCGATCAAGAGAATGCAGGCAAATACATTATTCCGGTCATGGTTATGTTGATGTACAATGTGCGTGCGAC
This sequence comes from Lasiodiplodia hormozganensis, assembly GCA_030512325.1. NCBI lineage: Eukaryota > Fungi > Ascomycota > Dothideomycetes > Botryosphaeriales > Botryosphaeriaceae > Lasiodiplodia > Lasiodiplodia hormozganensis. The sequence continues at coordinate 56,084 of JAUJDW010000086.1, forward strand.
ATCGTGTTCCTTGGTTGGCTTATTCACTGATTCGCCCTCTCAGTTTTCCGTGGCCAAAAATTCCGATATGAGTCATCACGAGGGCCTCAAGCAGTTGGTCCTGCTTTGTGGCCCCGAAAAGTTCCAGCACCAGCCGTGGCTAAGTGCATTCGAGGCTACAAGAGACTTATTGGTAGCTCATCCGCACTCGAACGCCCCGAGATTCCGCTAACGGCTGTAGATATCGAAAGCTCTCCTTGAACGCAAGCGCCTCTTTTTCGAAGAGACAAAGTGGAGGACTATCCCCTGGGCGCTCGACCCGTCAGCGAAAAGCCCGAGTAACCAGCTGCTTGACATCCTTTCCGAAGTCCCAGGATTCCTCGAGGACGAAATGACTTTAAAAACGACCAATGATACTCCACTACGCATCGGCCTATTAACTCGCGTCGAAAGATGTTTACAAGATCTTTATCACTGGCGTTGGCAATGGGAATCAAAAAATCCAAACGCAGTTGTTGAAGTTCCGGCCAAACCACCGGGCGATCTTAAGCACTCCGATATTCCTCCTGGCTTGGAGACATCACTATATTATCAGAGATGGCTTCAGTCCATGGAGATATGCCTCTACAATGCCGTACTATTATGGGTATTGCGCTTTCTTGGGGAATTGCGTCCTGCTGCTTTCCCCTACCCCTCGCCCTCGCCATCTTCTCAGCACTCTTCTCCTGCTCCATCCCCACAATCGCCCGACAGTCAGCAATCGTCTTCAGACGAATACAGCTATCTTCAAGATCACATTCTCGCCAATATGCCGCGAACACCACTCCTTCTGCCAGGTCAAGCACGCACATTGCGCCAGCCAGCCATGGAAATCGCCCGGTCGTTCGAATATTTACTGGAGACGTTTGCAAAATCAACCGACACGGCGCTTTCTTGGCTCATGCCTATTAGTTTGGCCTACTACGTTCTCCAGGAAGACCCGGATCACGCTCGTTGGGTCCGGAAAAAGATGGAAGGGTTTGAAGGTAAGGATAAGCCTCCTTTTTCCTGTTTTATTTTGAAGATGAAATACCGAGACGACGAACGTGGGGAGAATCAGTCCAGGCGGAGTTCATGGCATACATCAAAAGCAGGGTCTATCGAGCTCGATGGCCAATCTATTCGTGAGCGGTATTTTGCCACACACGGTCTGGTATGTCCGGTTTTTCTCGTTTGAACAAGAGCTTACCAGTTGTTTGCGTCAATCCTTAGATATCTGGGCGGTGCTCCAGAACACCAACCCCGATGGCGTCTACTGGTGCGAGCAAGCATTCCGCCCTTCCGCCTCTCTTGGACATCAGCTAAGCCACTGAAAGGGTCGAAAAACGTGCGGATCGATACGATGCCTTCCCTTCCCAATTTGGTACATCGTTTCTGCAAGAGTTTCGAGAACCTGGTTGGCGGCTGCCTGTACGGCCACGGGGCCCGACGCCAGAAGACGATTTCGGATGGACTGCCTAATGCCCACCGGCGGCATTGGAAAGAAAATGGAACCCACTTATGCCTTTCGCATCATATCAGATACCTGCATACCACAACATACCCATTTAGCGTTGCATTACGCGTCACGACTGCCACGTACAAGATCATTGGGGGATGGATGGAGTCATATTTTCACCGTCATGTCGCATCTCAGGAGCTTTTTGTTTTTTTATCACCACTCTGTCGTAGCTAATCATGACTTCTCCTCAAGGGACGAAGGACTTCAAACTCCACCAGAATCTCTGGGCTCTATACACCGAAGAGCACACAGTTCAATGTGTTGCCGCTGCGAAGGCCCCAAAACGATGATGCACATTCTTCTACTCTGCAGCTTGATATCGCTTTATACCACGAACGCGAATCCGATTTCCCTGCTCGGCGGGTCAAGGTGACTATAGATCATTCCTTTCGCTCTCACAAGGAATCATCCAACCACTGAGCATGTCTGTTCCAAATACACAACAACGGCGTCTCGATCTAACTTGAAATAGATTCCGCTATTTAATCCCATCCCGCTGAACGAAACATCACGACGCCAAGGAAACGCGCCCATTCAGCAAAATCGATTGCATAATGGTCATTAAATTTCTAGTCGTTCTACGCCTCGACATTAATTAAGACAACACCCCAGACATGTTACTGGCCCATCAAGGATCGTACCCGTTTAAATCCCTGCCACCAACACCGCGCCATCCCCACTCGCTTAACAAGAAACGCGCGCATCTCGACCAATCTCCTGTTGCCCAGCCTCAGCATCACTGTGCCACACTCCTTCGCCGCATCGCTTCGGCAGTTTGCCCCTGCCACCGGCACCCACTTCCACCAATCGACCAACAACAGGCTAAACTCCGCTTCCCTAAGGCTCCCACCGCGCTCTTTTTTTTTTTTTTTCTCGCCGCTCATTCCTGGACAACGCAAGGCAGCTCCATGGCACCCGGCGCGCTGCCGTCATCCTCGGCGCAAACCGCCACGAACTCGACGTCGGCGCAGCCCGACAGGATGCGCTGGCCAGCGTCACGGTAACCAACAACGACGGCGCCCTCGTCAGCCGGGACATTGGCGTGGAGCGTGTCCGAGGGGCAGGCCATCCAGCCGCTCGTGTCGCGGCCGTACTCGAGCAGCGGGTTGCCGTTGCCGTTCTCGGGGATGACGGTGACGCCCTCGGTGCCGCCGGCGCCGCACTGCACGCCCACGGCGCGCGCGGCCGGCACCGTCGCGCTGCCGCCGGGTTGGATGTTCAGCGTGATCTTCTGCGCCCACCCGTTGCCGCTTTGGATCGTGTACAGCGTGCCGTCTTCGGATCGCCAGAGCGCGCCGTAGCCCGAGGGGGAGAGGCCGAGCGCGTTGTTGCACATGTCGCCGCCGGCCAGCTCGAAGGGGTTGAGCTCGTAGGAGTTGACGGAGGGGGAGAGGTCGAAGGAGCCGAGGACGTTGGCGACGAGCTTGATGGACTTGGAGGTGGAGAGGGTGGGGTTGGTGGAGGTGGTGGGGGCCGCGAGGGCGAGGGCCGGGAGGAGGAGGGTGGAGGTGAGGGCGAGGTTGAACATTTTGAGAGGTGTGGTTGTTTGGGGTCTTGTTGTTTTGAGGTGGAGGACCGTTGTGGTGGTGGTGGGGGTGGTGTCTTGTTGGTTGTTTTTTTCCCTTTGGTTTGGTGGGCCTTGTTGGACTTCTCTGCTCCCCTTTTTAAACTTGGGATGAACGCGCTGGAATAGGCGGGTTCAGGAAAAACGATGAATGGATAGGTGGAGTGACGACGAGTGATGATGATGATGGCACAAACGAGCAATGATTGTCGCACGAGCTTATATAGGGCCACGCAGGAACGTAGGATCGCCAATCGTAGATGGGGCGCATGCACCGCACTGCCTTCTTGCCACGGCCGGGAGAGGCGCTGCTACGTAGGAGCGACAGCTACAGCCGCCAGAGCGCAACCGTCAGTGTTACGAGAGGGATTTGGGTCCGGTGTGTCGTGAGCGGGTGCGTCCTAGCCTGATGAAGGGCTGGAAGGATCAGAAACCGGGGCCAGTAAGCGAGCCTGTATTTTTGGGCAGCGGGGATGATGGCTGGCTGCGGTCTCGTGCGAAGAATGCATTCCCTGTGACCCCGAGTGTTGGTGGCCGGCCTTAGCTGTCGTGGCTTGTAAGACCGAAGTACCGTACGGTACCTTTTTTGCTAGGAAACACGGCAGAGTAGGATCAGGTACGGGTGCCATGCTCACAAGAAGTGTGGCTGTGGTTTGGGTGATCGGCGCAAACATTTCTATCTGTGGAAAGAATGCACTATGGATGGATGCGACCCTGCGAAGGAACCTTTTATGGTTTAGCGCTGACGTCGTTTCTCCTGCAATACTGCTGCTACTGTCTAGTGCAACGGATGATGTGCATCGCCGAGGGACCAGTCCACCTTTCTGGGTAAATTGAACGGCGGGCACGAGGGTGTCTCTTATTTGTTTGCCTCTCGGGTGTTCATTGTGAATTGTTGAGCAGACCGAGTTTGTTTTTCGTCCTTTCGTTTCTCCGTTCTGCTCTTGCTATGTTCTTCTTTTTCTTGGTTTTCGTCAAATGTCTCGGCCTTCTGTCGGTTGACGTGGTGACGCTATGGGCGTTCTTGATGTTAGGCGGTGAGGGCTAAATTGGAAGGCGGGAATGGAGTGTGCTATTTTTGTATTTATCGTGTGCACAGCTTGTTCGGACCGCGGGCGTTACACGGAGTTAATAGACTAGCGGTAAGCGGTCTCATGAGCGTCGAGGTCAACATCGTATGGGTTCGACTCAGCGCAAGAGGATGGGACGCCATTGCGGATGATACGGAAGAAGTAATTTGAATATTGAATTGTTGCAGAAAAGCATGGTAGAGATCCTTGAGGAGAAGCCGCTGACTGCGGGTGAGATGGAAGGAGTAGGTTATAGTAAATGGCGCATTTGTACGGAGCTGAATGGAAGAAAGATGCAGAACTTCTGACGACGACTACGGTCTCGACCTTTGTGACTCGAGTTGGTGAGGGATAGCCAGCGTGACAGCGGGCGGACGGGAATTTGAACTCCCCGAGCTCTCCCGCTTGACCTAACACCGTACTTACGTGGGCAACTCAACCCCACGTCTGTATGTTCTTGTGTGATTTCAATGTTTTCATCTACACCATGGTGTTTGCTTTAGCCACGTAGGAAGTGTAGCGTTGTTCACGGGAAATAGAAGTGCAAACTTTTATAGTTCAACAGGGTGTCTCCTGGAAGTTTACTCGGTTATGGAAGAAAATTACCACAACTCAGCTAGCTACCGGGTGTAGTCAAGTCAATTGAAGTTTGGAGATCTTCCATGTGTTTTCTAGAGTGAACACATACTCCAAAGATGCGTGGTGCCAACTATCTTATACATTCCTGCTTACATTCCTCAGCATGGAAATTTTCCACGTAGTTGCCGAATACAGGAGTGAAGTGTCACCAACGAGATTTGACCTCACAACTGCTTGAGACAACCATCGCTGACTCGAGCAACCAATGACCATTCGTTTGAGACGGCATTGAGTGCAGATCATGATTCGGTCATGCAAGTGAACCACGGGAAGTAGCCCATATCCCGTACCCCGCATTTTCGCAAAACCCCGCCCGGCTCTTCGGCTTCCCATTTTCGCATGCTTTGGAGATCCAAGGCTTGGTTTCACGTCAAGACAGCCGTGACACATCACTCGAGTGTGATAACGTGGCCGATGGATCCTTGCTAATACTACTGTCCACCAGGCAACGTCAAGTCACCGCCAGAAGCTGACACAATGGAGAGCGGCCTTTAATCCGGATTGTTGCCACTTCTGGTAATGCCGAGCATGCTTGATCTTTGGCTTAAACGTATAAACAACCCTTTCTGCTTGAGACGGGTGTGCTTCACTTGCCGCTCATTCTTTTCCCTTGCACCTACGGGATAGACCATTTTCGCAATGAAGATATTCGAGCTTCGGGGGCGACCCCTCATCGTCATGATTTTGATGGTCTCGGGTTTTGACTTCCTACTATTTGGTGTATGTCTATGGCCCTGCCTCAGGTGGACTTCCTTTGGCTGACCCAAGTTCCAGTATGATCAAGGCATGCTTTGCTTTGTCCACATGTCAAGCAATGAGGTGTTCGCTAATGTTCTACAGGCCTTTTCGGAGGTATTCTTGCTGGCCAGAGATTTCAAGATATGCTTGGCAACCGTGAGTACTCAAGCCGTGCACAAATTTCCCCGCTTGTGCTGACGTATGTTCCACAGCAAGCTCTACCATGACTGGTCTCGTCACAGCGATCTACGATATTGGTTGCGCCATTGGAGCCCTAACTGCTTTCGTTTTCGGCGAGCAGATGGGCCGTAAACGTTCTATAGTTATTGCAAATATTATCGGTAGCTTCTTTCCCATTTCAAAAAAATATCCAGACGTCGTTCGCTGACATGGTGCAGTTATCCTTGGTACCGTTATTCAGACCACGTCCTACGGCTATGCGCAGATGTATGTATAACGTAAGGGGTCCCGTGATCTGCCTGTGATTAACGAGGTAACACAGGTTTGTCTCCCGTATCATCGTGGGCATTGGTGTGGGCCTCAGTACAGTCGCCGTCCCAATCTTGCAGTCTGAGACTCTTCCCGCACACAACAGAGGTGCTCTTCTTGTGGTACAATCCGCTCTGATCATTATCGGTGTTGCTCTTGCCTCCTGGATCTGCTTTGCAACGCTCTTCGCCGAGAGCTCTATGCAATGGCGCTTTCCCGTACGTTCATCCGTCACCTTCAGCTCTTGTCTATCTCTGACACTCATCATGCAGATCGCCTGTCAGATTATATTTTCTCTGATTGTCCTCATGCTCTGCCCTTGGATCGTAGAAACTCCCAGATGGCTGGCAAAGCGTGGAAAAGTAGAGAAAGCACGCCATATTCTCGCACGCGTACTCAACAGACCTGACGATGACCCGGAAGTCAGTGGCCAGCTGAATGAAATCTTGGACTCTATCGCTATTGAGGAGGAAGATGGTGAGCCATCTTGGGGCGAAGTGTTCACCAACAGGACAAAATCTCGGAACCTACAGCGCGTATGCCTCGGCATGGGTCCATACATGATGAATCAGTGGTCTGGCGTGAACGCTCTGTGCTAGTAAGCGCGCTGCCAAATTCCCACTCGATAACTGCTCAATTCTGACAATTCAAATCAGCTACCTCGCTTACATTTTTCAAGAATATCTCGACTACACTCAGGATCTTTCCTTGATCCTCGCCAGTGTCGCCTTCACCCAGTACGCCATCTTCTCATGGCCTCCATACTTTTACATTGATCGGATAGGCCGTCGTTGGAGTATCATGCTCTCTTCTGCGGGTTGTGCCATGTGCATGGCCGTCATAGCTGGATGCCTTATTGTGCGGACGCACGCCAACGCCGCTGCAGCCGTGGCTTTCATGTTTGTATGTGCACCCACCATTTCCCCCCCACTTGAGACGTATTCTCTGATACCTCTTACCAGCTCTACCTTGACTTCTTCACTTCAGGCATCCTTCCCGTGTCATGGTCCTACTCGGCCGAGATACAGCCTCTCCGCGTCCGTAACAAAGCCACCGCCGTTGGTGTCTTCTCGCATTGGACGTCGAACTTGTAAGCAACTATGACACCCACTCCCACACAATTTCCCTGGCTACGATACTAAATACGTGCACCAGCGTCGTCGTCATGGTCACTCCCATAGGTCTCGACAGCATCGGCGGCAACTACTTCTGGATCTGGGCCGTCATCTGCGCCCTCTTTATCCCGCTGATCTACTTTGTAAGCACAACTTCCTCTTCCCTTTCACGACGCTAGTTTGCTCCTCGATCCTACATGATATTGGACGTTCTTGGCTGATACTGCTGTGTTTCTTTTCTTCTGTTGACAGTTCGGCGTCGAAACATCCGGCCGCTCCCTCGAGCAGGTGGATCAAATGTTCTTCGATGAGCCGCGCTTGTGTATGGGCTTGAATCCGAACCATCGCCGGGTCATTCGCGCTACGGCTGCGGATGAGGAAGAGAGATACTCGAAGTTTGTGCGCCTGCATGAGGTTAAGGAGAAGGCCGTGGAGTTGGTGGAGGACGGAGGTGCGAAGTGAGAGGCGGGGACTTCGGAGAAGAACTCGCTTTGGTATAGGGTGGGGGGCTTGAAGGTAAGTTCTTTGAAGGCCTTCACCTGTCAAACTTGTGAGTCCCTTGTGCGGCAGTCATTCCTCTTGAATATTCCCATCTTTTACAGAACTGTTCTGGAAGCGTCCGGAGAAGATGTTCGTCAATTTCTGTAGCAAGTTTTTTTTGTCTTTGTAGCTGGAGATACTGCACCAGAGAAGAGTCTCATTTGTAAACATGAGTGACGGTATGGCATCGATTGCTTTTTCACTGACACTGTGCATTATGCAAACCAATATGCTCAAGACATCCTCGTATTTCCCGTTTCGCAGAAAGCACCTGGGCCTGGGGCTACGTGAATGACTGGGCTCTCTAGGAATGTGTTCACTTACAATCATTTCTGTCTGAACCCACAACATTAGATATGATTCACCTAAGATCAATGGCCTTTACTGTTCTAATGGAAAGCCGTCAACATCAATGGAGGTTAAGTGATCTCTTTATAAAAGACAATTGTGGATTGGTATTTCATCAAGCAACTCAAAGGCGTTGTGGCGGAGTGGTTATCGCGACAGACTAGAAATCTGTTTCCTTCGGGAGCACAAGTTCGAATCTTGTCAACGTCGAGAAGCTAGTTCTTTTGCCTGTTGGATGGATGGGCATTCGTTTTGCCCATGAAAGGGGTTGGCGTATGGACGTGGAGCAGATTTTTGCGCGCGGGCCGAGACCATCTCAGGGGCTGCATTCCCGAGCCGGGGTTTTGCCACACTAGAATCTTGCACCACCTTCTCTCAGATCCTTTTTTATTTAATCATTCCCTTCCTAAGAAATTATATGTAGCTGGAAACCAGACAGTAATTTTTCGTCCGATTCAAGACCAGCAAATTCTGCGGGCATTCGGATCTCCGTTTCTACTCCCTGGAGACCAACCAACGAATCAATGGATGTTTTCACGGTAACAATCGGGCAACTTAGAACAGCAATGTAAAGCAAACAAATATTGAGGCAGAGGTTTTAAATTGAGGCTTTCTTGCACACTTACGCCCATTTTTATGGTTTGATTAACCGTCTATATTGTTTCTGGTATCTGCAATATCAAGAATTGATTGCACATCAATGCATTGGTCCCATGAACGCCGTAACCCCAAACATGCAATCCTGTGTAGTGCCTGTAACGACCGCCCTTAGAGTTCCCCTCCATCATAGTCACTCATGCTTTCCTGCATGACTTTTTCCACCTCTCCTGCAGCCCTGCCAATCTGTCCACCCTCCTTCTTCGCATTCTGCAACCCGCTGACAATGGCAGGCTGGATCAGCCTCGCGAAGACCTGCTGCCTGCCTTGCCTATCTGTATACATCTGGCCATCCTCATCCTTCGGAGCGCCAAAAAGATTCAGATGAGCAAACCCATTCGGGCTCTGGTTCAGCAGCATATGGCTCTGCGCATGATGGTGCAGCGGGAACCACGCGCGAGCAACCCGCGCCTCTTCCTCCTCCCGCGCAGCACGCGCGGCTTCGGCGTCCGCAGCGATGCCGGCCTTGAGGAAGGCCGCGAGCGCGACGAGCTGACGGTAGCGCAGCTTCTTCAGCTTCTCGGCGTTGGCGTGCGAGGACGACGACGTGTTCGCGGCGGCCGTCGTCGTCCATTTTTGGCCGCCTGCGGCGCCCGGGTCGCGCCAGCCCAGCACGCTCGTGAAGCAGCGCAGCGTGTGCACCCAGCCGCCGGCGCAGCTGACGGTCGCGTCCGGGTGCGTCTGCAGCAGCCAGTCCAGGACGTCGAAGGAGGTCGTGCACACGTCGGTCGACAGGCTGGTCATGCCGGCGCGCGTGCGCCGTAGTAGCTCTTCGACGTGCGGGCGCAGGTCGGCGGGTGGTAGCGCCTGTAGTAGCTTGAGGAGTTGCTGGCGCACGCCGTTCGAGTTGTCGTAGATGAGCGAGAGGATCTTTGGGACGATGACCGAGACGGGCTGCGGGAGAGGCACATTTTGGCTGCGCGCAGCGGTCACGGAGTTGGTGAGATAGGAGAGAGATTCACGCCTTTGGGTGTCGGACTTGTGGGTAAGGAGGCCTAGTTGGTGCGTAAACTGGGCAGTTACGGTTGGCGCATTGGTGTGTATCGACTGCTCCTTGACGATGATTGCTGAATTATCGTGTTAGTGTTATGATGCTTGTTGAGCCTATGTGGGTTGACAATCTTGGAAAGCAAAGGGAATGGTCATGCAGTTGTCACTTGACTTTGAAGAAGAGGACGTGGAAACTGGAAAAAAAAAAAAAAAACAGAGGGAAAAAAGATGATGGATGAAATACAGAGAAGTAGAGTGGCGCAAGAGAATGAAACTTGTTCAAGTATAGGATTCTTAGACTTTTGGAAACAACGAAATGCACAAAACTTACATTTCGCCTTGAAGCTAGTATCGGTGAAGTTGTCAGCCTTGGGTTTTGTCTTGCCGACCTTCAGCTTCGGCTTCTGGAAATCCTTCTTCTTTTCCTTCTTCCTCTTTGCGCTCGAACCCATTCTGTCAGCCGCTGTCGAGTAGCCTCTTCCTTCGTCGTGTGCAGTAGGGGCAAGCCAGAGGCGGCAGCATGAGATGGCCGCAGATGCAACCGGAGAGAGGACGATTTTTGTGACTTTCTGAGGCTAGCGGCCAAAAGGGAAAGGCGCCCGCACCGCCCGCGCCAAGCCCAGCCGCAGGCCCGCTCCTGCGCGCGCGCAGTCCGCCGGCGCCCAGCAGCTCCCGCTCGTCGTCTCGACACACTCATCCACTCTACAACCCCAGAAACAGCAATCGCGGCGTCGCCCTCTGCCTGCCATTTCCGTCGCCCACCATGACGCAAATAGTCGTACGCTCCGCCATTCTCTCGGCAACCCTTTCGGCCCACAGCTGACCACCCCATGAAGCCCTCGGAAACGCTCTCCCTTCTCACGCGCCTGAGCCAGAAGGCCGGCGTCCAGAGCACCTTGGTGCTTGCCCGCGACACGGGCGCTATCGTCCACACCTCGGGCTTCACGTCCACCAGCGCCGCAGCCAACCCCAACACCACGCTACCCGCTCCCGCCGAGAATGCCGCCAACGGCACTGCAGCCGCGACCGCACCTCCTCTGACGAACGGCAAGCAGGAGACGGGCATGCGCAGCGCCGAGGATGTTGCCCGCATGGTTCACAGCTTTGTGGAAGCGGCTGGCGAGCTGGTCAAGAATCTGGAGGAGGAAGATGAGGTTAAGCTCCTGCGCCTGCGCACCAAGAAGAACGAGCTGGTCATTGTACCTGGTAGGTCTCGAGAGCGTTCAGTCGCGCGCCCAAACGTGGTGTAAAATGGTGCCGTAGAGCTGACAAAGGGACTCCTTTCCAGACCCACGATTCATGATCGTCGTCGTGCACGATACGCCGCCTACTCCGTAGACGGGGTCTCTCAACTTCCTCTAATTCACATATCACCCCGGGCGGGCTTACCAACGATACCCCTTTGGCATGGTCGGGCGTTTATCTCACAAAGAAATCAAAGAATCAGGAGATCTCTGAGCAGGGCGGCGGACCGCACATAAGAATTTACAATGGACAAGTATTGCACTGAATGCCGCTCAGAGGAAAAACACAAATAAGGCCACATCCAAAAATCACCAATGCTCCTCCCCGATCTCCACCGTGTTCACGTCGACGTCGCCCGCAAACCAGCGCTCGCCCTCAGCCAGCTCGACGTCGTTGCCGCTCATCTGCCTTTTCCGCATACGCCCGTCGGCCGCGAAGGTCCAGTCCTCGAGCCCGTAGCAACGCTTCCACTTCATGCCGTCGTGCGCGTCCTGATACTCGTACCAGAACTGGACGGCGATCTTGTTATCGGTAAAGGAGAACTGCCAAGCAAGCGGGAAGAGCATCCGAATCAGCACAATGTTCTGGATAATTAAGGTGTTTCGGGTTGGTGGGGAAGCAGCAGTCCATACGAAGACACGTACCAGTTCCTTGCGCAGCCGGTAGTTCTTCTCCTTCTGCCACTTCTTGGTCAGGAAGTCGACGATCTGCTCGTGGCCCTTCAAGAACATGGACCTGTTGCGCCAGATCGAGTCGTCGGTGTACGCCTTGACCACCTCGGTGGGGTTCCTTTTGGCTCAGCGGCAAAGCGCTTCATCAGCTATACCTTTCACGTGCAGGAGGGCAGACGCTGGGGAGCCGAGCACGTACTGCGTGTTCCACAGATCCTGCGCCTTCTTGACCTTGAGGTTCGCCGTCTCGTGCGTGAATGGCGGGGCGAGGGACATGTTTATAGCTTGCTTTTTGCGAAATAATAATAATAATTCAAAAGATACTAATAGGCCTGGTTTTCAGCTCCGCCGGTGTGGCTCAATGCTCTTATACACAGCCTGTAGTTTTTAGCCCCGCCTTCGACCCGCGTGCGGCTGCCGTTTAATGACTCAGCCTCTTGCCGATGCGGCAGCTTACACATGCACATGAACTTTCTTCTCCGCGGCCGTGGTGTGGTTCCCTGCAGCTGCAGAATGGTGATCGGAGCCGGATAAGAGTGCTGTGTAATAAAGTGCTGACGGGTCGTACCACGTTCAAGTTGGAGATATGGTCTGGCTAAGCAATGATGTAATTTGAAGAGTCGAGAACCCCACCTGCGCCTCGTTAAAAGATACTGAGACTCAGGTGATAATTTAATGTCGTACGATGCATGCATTCAGGCCTTTGCGAGGTTATGGATTCATTGTAGAGAACATAAGATGTCTATTATGCTGCACGTCTCTATCGTTCTCAGCAGTAGTAGTCGAAAAGGATCAATGTTGAACCTTAAGTCTATATCAACAGGCGGGCGTGAAGAAGATAATCATTAGGATATTGGGGACAGAAAAGAAACAAGGAAAACGTGTATCTCAGTCTAGCCATGGTATCAAGAGTAGGCTCCTTCTCTAATCCCTCGCGTTAAAGGAATGCTTTCGTGCTGGTCGTATCGGGGGCTCCCTCAGTCATCTCTCAAACCTCTCTGGCATAAAACTCGCGCATCTCCTGCAAAGCTCCGTACCACATCATCCTCAGCTTCTCGGGACCGACCATGCCGAACTTCTCATGCAGGGTTACGACGCCGGCGTCGAGGTCCCTCTCGCTAGGCCACGTCGCGCTCCAGTGGGGATCCAACTCACACCAGGGCATGGCGCCGTTGGGGCGGAAGACGTAGTTGAGCAAGCTCTGCTCCATCGTGTGGGGGTCGAAGCGGCGGTAGCGGCGGGTGACGCTGATGAGCAGGTCGAAGAGCTCGTGCGAGGGCGCGGCGACCCAGAAGCCGGCACTGAAGCGCTCGGTGCGCAGCGGCGGGAAGGGGTGGTCGCGCTCGCCGGCGAAAGCGTTGTCGGAGCGCGCGCAGAAGACGTAGCGCGCGGGCACGGGCGCCTCGTCGGCCTTGATCTGGGAGATCAGGTCGAGCTTCGAGGGCGTCGGGTGGACGACGGACTGCTCGCCGAAGATGGGGTCGACGGGCCGCGTGAGCAGCGTGTCGGCGTCCATGAAGAGCACGCGCGAGTACTGCGTCATCTCCAACAGGCGTAGCTTCGTGAACTGGTCCTTCCAGCGCTTGACGCCCGTCGAGATCCACCAGCTAAGCGGCACATCCTCCGCGCGGATGACGATTGCGCCATCCTTGGTGAGCTGGTCGACTTTGTACTGGGCCAGCTCAGAAGTAACCAGGATAATGAAATCAATGGACGGATTCCGGATGCGTGTTTGCTCTGCATGCAACAGTTGATAAGTCAAAACCCGGGTGGCGACATAGTAGTAATCCGTGCCCTCCGGGTCTCGCGGGTCCGTGCTCGGGTTCTCGCTCAGAAATGTAGCAATTGCGAATCTTGATGATTGGGAAACATCGTCCAATCGTCCGTACGACGGATCAATGACTGGAGAAGTCCAAGGGCGACGCAAAAAGAGCCATAGGAAAACGAAGATCACAAAACCCGTGGCAAAGAAGTTCCGGCGCAAAAAGAGGCTGGGAGGACGATTGGATGGCATATCTGGCCGCGTCTGATATGGCAACGGCGTGCTGGTAGCCCTGGAAGCTCAATTCATTTGGTGTTGGGTGTGTTTAAGGAGAGAGATTGGAAACAAGTCAGGAAATGTCGGCCCGAGTGTGCCAAGCAGCTCCGTGCTCTGGCGCTTCCTCGAGCTCGCATTAGCCGAAGGAAGGTGGTTTTAGGCGTCCGCCAGACTGGAGTCCTGGGGAAGGAGGTGGCAGAATACAAGCAGGAGCATCCCGACAAAGTTCGGTTGCGTTACCTTTTGATCAATTCGAGCAGGAAGCAAGAGACGATTTTCTAAGGCAACAGCTGAAGATTGGCTCACCGAGAACATGTTTGTACAATTGGAACATTGGTGCCTCTGTTATCCAAAGATTTGTGTACATGGTGGTGCTGTTGGGGAGACGAGAGGTACTAATTACCCATGTGTTCTGCCAATAGCGGAAACGTTTGGACAGGGGGCACCCCGGAATCAGGGCCGGCCACCCTCTACGCTGAGGCTGCACACAGGGGAAGTGGAGCATGATAATCAGTATGCAGCTCAGTTCAATGGCTTCGTGGAAGTCTTGGAGGGCAATTTAAGGTTTAACGATGTCGATATAGCGTGTACTTTGAATGATTTGAGTGCTGCAGTCAGATAGGAGGTCAGCAAGGTGCTATGCCGCCATCGGGCCTACTGCTCTAGAAAGTTCGACTCACTCAGCTTCATGCCTCCGCCTTCGGTACGAGGGGCGATGCCGGCGCTTCCGCAGCAGCAGCCGATAGTAAGCAGATGAGGCTCGAGGCAGTGGTGTATAGTGGTCAGTCTTGAGGTCGTGGAGAGGCGGCGTTCTTGACCTCTATTTGTGAGAAGGCCTTTCGATTGCAATCGGCTTGCGTCAGCCATGCTGACTCGAAAAAGCTATCTTTCGAGTCTAGCGGCTCGGAATTTCGGGCAGTGTAGCATGTGGAGGCTCGCTGTCCAATCCGCGCGCGTTGTGAGAGCCTGTTGTTTGCCCTGCGCGGGGCTTTTGACATGTGCTGCCGCTGCCGTGCGACCAGGTCGCTGTGTTCAATGGTGAAACAGACACCACGGAGCCAGGACCGGTGCATCGGATGCGAAGGCGTCTCCATCGCAGCGGATGTATCTGGGTCGGATTTGGTGGTGAGGCGAAGCACCGATGGCGAGCTCGAGCTCCGGCCAACCACGTCATGCGCGGGGCAGGGTGATTCCAAATCGCCGCGGCCGAGCTAGGAAGCTGCTGCCCCTCCAAGGTGTTCAAATCCGCAGCCGCCGCACACCTCAGTCCTCTTCTGCTCAAAGCCTGTCCACAGCTCAACACCCACTACACAGCTTCATCCTCTCTGTCCTCAATTGACTACAATGGCTCCTCTCAAGGTCGGCGACAAGTTCCCCGAGGGTGTCAAGTTCACGTACGTCGGTCCTTGCCTTTGCTCTCTCAACAATGCAGCCTAGACAAGCTCAGGGCTACGGAAAAGAGGGTGCGCAGGTGTACAAGAGCTAATATCTTACAGCTGGGCTCCCATCCTCGAGGAGGACCCCACTGTGTGCGGTCGTCCCCAGGAATTCGACGCCAACAAGGAGTTCGCCGGCAAGAAGGTCGTCCTTGTCAGCGTTCCCGGTATGTGGCCCTTACGAGTCTATCCATATTCCTCATTCAATCCTTCCTCCTCTCGACCCGTAATCCTAGCTGACGCCGCCGATTTAGGCGCCTTCACTCCCGGTTGCCAGGCCTTCCACGTCCCTCCTTACATTCAGAAGCTCGATGAGTTGAAGGCCAAGGGTGTTGATGCTGTTGCCATCATTGCTTTCAACGACGCTTTCGTCATGAACGCATGGGGCAAGGTTAACAAGGCTAAGGAGCCCATCGTAAGCCCGTTCCTTGCGGATTGCCAGACTCCTAGTTAACAGATATATCAGTACTTCCTCAGCGACGATAAGACCAAGTTCTCTCAGAACTACGCCTGGCAGGCCGGTGTTGGTGACCGCAATGGCCGCTGGGCCATGGTCATCGAGAAGGATGGCACCATCTCGTACTCTGAGAATGAGCCCAACCCCAGCCAGGTCACGGTGAGTACCGCCCATGCACCCTTCACACGACGGCCGAAATATGCACACAATGGCATCGTCGAGAGAAAAGCACTAACCCGCATTGTCCCAGGTTTCGGGTGCCGACGCTATCCTTGCGAAGTTGTAGGCTGTCGAGGGGTTAGGATAACATCATGTGGCTTGAAAGAAGCACCATGATCGTCTGATGTAAACGGAGTTTACCATGCATGATACCTAGCTTACGCCGAAACGGACCCAAATGACAGGCCATACAAGGTCGCAATGCACATACTTGAAAGCTGGAAGGCTAGAAATGTTGCATCCAAAGAAGTGAGACATTGACAAAACCAAGTGAAATATGTCATGCGCAGCGGGTCATGACTAGATTCCGAACGGCGCCAAGTAAAGCTGCAAAGCATCTCACCCTGCAGCCAGAAAGGAATGATGGCCCATTCTATTCGTATGTCATAAGGGCTCCTCGGATCACGACTTGCGAAGCCATGCGCCACGGTCGAGGGCAAACAATGGGTTCGCTAGAAGAATAGCATTGTCTTCCTCGAGTCCCTGTTGAACAACAGCAGAGGTGGCTTTTCAAGGCATGTAGCGTCACAAACGAACCGCTTCTTTCAGGCGAAATCCAGAGCAGCAGATACAGGACGAATCGTGCGTCTCCCGCGCTTAAGAAGGCATACACTGAAGATGCCAGACGTCCGCAACACGCATGTGAGGGTGTGCTGTGGACGAGAAGCGCGGTTGAAGAAGAGAAGAACGATTTCCGCGCGTCGCGGGAATTTTTGCGCGTCTCGCTTAGTCAGCCCGCTAGCGCGACTGGACCGCCTATTGATGCTTGTGACCTTCCCTTGTGAACATCTCCGTCTTCCACCGCTCTACCGCTGAGCAAACTTCTGTCGCAATGGAAAGCCTCAGTGAAACCCGCTGGGACGTGCTCATCGCCGGCACTGGCGTCGAGCAGTCCCTCCTTGCACTGTAGGTTTTCCACCACCTGTCACGTCCCTCCAAGCTATGCAAATTCTGACTGACGCAGCGCTTCGTGAAGGGCTCTGTCACGCTCGGACAAGAAGATTTTACACGTGGACAAGAACGATTTCTACGGAGGACCTCAGGGAGCTTTCAGCTTACAAGAGGCAGATGCATGGGCAAAGAAGGTCAACGAGGGTACGCTTCAAGGCAACAATCCGCGGTACGGTGGCATGACATCTTCTGACCTTCGCAGATGAGACGAAGTCGTCGCTGTTCCGTCATGCCTCCATAACCCAACCCGCGCCGGTCGACTCGGATGCAGAGGGGCCCAAGCTTGGCTTCTCGAGGTCGTACAGTCTTGCGCTGGCACCGCAGCTGTTGTATAGCCGCTCTGCCATACTTCCCGTGCTGGTATCGTCGAAAGTCTACCGGCAGGTTGAGTTTCTCGCAGTGGGAAGTTGGTGGGTATACTCTTTGGATACTGAGCCTCAGGTGGAGTCGGAAGAGTCTGAAGAGAGTCGGTCTACTGGACGTTTGACCAAGGTTCCAAGCGGCCGCGAGGACGTCTTCTCTGATGAGAGCATCGACTTCAAGGCGAAAAGACTTTTGATGAAGTTCCTGCGATTCGTCGGCGACTACGAGAGTCAGGAGGAAGTCTGGTTGGATTATCGCCAACTGTCCTTCTCCGACTTCCTTTCGGATCACTTCAAGATTCCCAAAGACATGCACGGGCCGCTACTGGCGTTAACGCTGTCCCTGGAAACTCCCAACAAGACTACAACCGAGTATGCGCTGCCGCGGATCGCGAATCATCTTCGGTCGATTGGCGTGTTCGGCCCGGGCTTTGCCTGTGTCATTCCGAAGTGGGGCGGCCTTGCAGAAATTTCTCAAGTCGCTTGTCGCGCTCAAGCCGTTGGCGGTGGTATTTATGTTCTTGGACAGGGCGTCACCAACGTTAATACGGACGCGAGCTCTTCCACTGATGCCAATGAGGACGGTTCTCAAGGCAGAGTTTCAGCATTGTTGACAGAGGGCGACAACATCTCCACGAGATGGATTGTTGGTTCAGATGACGACCTCCCGTCTCACGTAGAGTCTCCCTCTACTGGGGCTGTTGCCTGCTCAAGGAGTATTTCGATTGTATCGTCTGCTCTGCGACAACTCTTTCCTCCACTGGCTGAAGGTGCTCCTGCGCCTGCCGGTGCAGTAGTGTCCTTCCCTACTGGCAGCCTGAACATGGATGGCAGTACTGAACACCCGCCAGTGTATGTCTTTGTTCACTCAAGCGACACTGGCGAGTGTCCAGCCGGTCAAAGTAAGTTTTTCTACTTCCCTTACTTCCTTTCACCAAGAACAAAAGGCCCATATGATGAACAACCAAAAAACTTATCTACATTGTCTGCAATTTCATTGAAGATAACAATCTATCACAACCTGATATTGGCTGCGTCCTACACAATGCTGTTTCAACGCTTCCTGTCGGCACAATGCTAACAAAGCTCTCAGGTGTCCTCTACGCTTTCACTTCTCCTACTGGCGAACAGGGTGTCAATCTCCTCAACGCCGCCGTCGCCGCTCTTCTCCAGAGCATTGACGAAGAAACCACGCCCAAGATCTTGTGGTCTATACATTACGAGCAGCACTCCCGCAGCAACAGAGACGCGCCTGTTACGACTCATGAAAGCGTATTAGCATTCCCTCCTCCCTCGCTGGAACTCAAGTTCGATGACTCCATGCTGGATTACGTCCGCACCATGTGGGAGAAGATCATGGGTGAAGACGCTGAACCGGACTTCTTCATGAAATTCGAGGACCGGGAGGCGATAGATGATGAAGATTACGAATGATTTTGCATGATTCGGCATTGAAGCTTGCTTCTCGATGTTGACGTCGGTTCGAACTGCTTTGATGACTCGAGCGTAGCTTGATTGTAGATACGTAGCTGAATGAAGTAACGTCAATACACCTTTGCATCTTCATGTGCGTGGTAATAGATACTGTCCCCCTAATAGAGAGGCTGAGATCTCTCGCTGAGTTGGAGAAAGTGGAGCGTAATGTGTCAGCTCAGAAGACGGCTAGCAGCTCTAAAATGGAGTCTGCTACCGCCAGTTGCATAGTGTTCTGATATCCTTGGGGACTAAAACTATATCAATAAGGGATCATCATGTCCATCATCAAAATGTCGTATCAATTGAACTATACATTCATCCGTTGCTTCATTCAATCGTGTAGTAACCAACGCTAACCATCCGTTCTATGTTTTCGCTCTAATTCCGGGTTCCGAAAAGGCTGAGACTAGACCAAACGGAAGGAAAAGCGACATCCACTCCAAATCCGCCCGCATCCAGCAACGAACGACCCAGAAAATGAATGCAAAAATGTGCAAGACCGAGACCAAAACCCACCTCAAGCATCCAACTTGAGGCTGTCCAATAGCCTGTCAATCTTGCCGAGCAAAATCTGATAGTTGATGGCATCCTGAGCAAACTCGTCACCAGCGATCTCACCATCGAGCGTCCTGATGACGGAAGAATCGGAAGTCAGTTTGAGACCACCCATCTCCTTCGTCGGTGCCGCCGCATCATCCGGCCCCTTCAAGACTCCATCCTTGGCGTTCTGCGCAGCGGCAGCAGCAACGGCATCTGGATCCAGCTCGCCCTCCTCGTCCATCATCTCCTCGAGGCCGGAGTCCTCGAAACGCAGGCGGAAGCGCTCCGATAGGTAGTAGCGGATGTCGTCGATGAGCTCGACGGTATCGGTCTCCTGTCTGGCCTTGACGCGGTTGGCACTCTCGCGGACGAGCTCGGCGAACTCCGGGTCGTCGATGTAGCGCTCGAGGCGGTGGGCGATGTAGCGGGCGCCAAACTCCTCGAGGCGCTGCACGCGCGTGTCCCAGCCGGCGCGGATGACGTCGTAGATGTCGAGGGGTTCTTCCTCCTCGTCGGCCGTCTCGCCGCGCGGGTTCTCCAACTCGACGATGGACGTGTTGCCGTTGCCGAGGGTGCTGATGATCTGCGCGGCGCGCACCTTGAGCTTCTCGAGCCAGAGCAGGTCGGCGGTGAAGAGGACGTCGATGGCCACGTCCAGAGGGAAGTCGGCGCGCTCGGTGTAGAGGAATTTCAGCACGATCTCGAGTACCCGCGGCGAACAGTCGATCGGGATGACTTGGAGATACGGCGTCTCCTGCGCTTCCCGGAAGCCTGAGCTGAACATGGTTTGGAAGAACTCGGATCGGATGAGCATCGCGCGGTGGACCGGGTAGAGTACGGACTTGCGTGGGTTTCGCTGTCGTGAAGGAGAGCGCGACCGCGCAATTGGACCGATTGGGATGCCATTGAGAGGGCCGAGAGTGTTGCGAACTCTAGGTGCGTCGGAGTCTGGAGTGGAGGGAGTTGGGGTAACGTCGTCCTCCTCATCCTCGTAGTCCTCGTCAGCGCGTAGGAGGACGTCCGCGAATATGCGGTTATCTCGATCCCACTTTACGCTATCCGCCTTTGCAGTATCAAGGACGATCTTGTGCTTCAGCACGTGGTCTTTGAACCAACTTTCCATTTGATCCCTCCCCCTGTGGACCTCATCCTGCCGCCGCTGACGAGCTAACCGGCGGTCGTTGCTCTCAAGAACTTGTTGGAAAAGATGCTCGATTTGGAGCTTCTTGCCCAGCTTGTCGATGCCCGTCAAGATGATTTGTTCTTCCTCTCCATCCCCGAAATCCGCATTAATATCTGCAAAATATAGGTATCGAATTACTGATTCCAGAGATTGTGGAGCAATTTTCTCTGACGTGAAGTTTGTTGTTTTCGTTTCGGGAGCGTCGGCAAGCTTTTTCGCAAAGTACGGGGATCTCGCCGCGAGAATAAACTTGTGCAAAGGCAATGCCCTGTCGGCGGTGACGACTGTAATATCCGAGGTATTCGGCGATTCTCTTGTGAGAAGAGAGGCGAGGTGGGCGGCAAACGGCTGGAGCGGGTCGGTAGATTTGGAGTAGTCGTAGGAAAGAAGAAGGTTACGAATGCGGTCGTTTAAGGCGTTGTACAGGCATCGCTCGCCTTGGAATGTATCGCGTTCGCAAAGGGCGCCGGATTCAAGAAGATGCTGCACGACTTCGTAGTGGCCGCATAGACTAGCCTGAGACAGTCAGTCAACATAGCAATGGAAAACGTAGACATGCGGGGTAATGTTGCAAGCAAGCGACAGGCATACTAGAATCAGAGGCGTGTAGTCGAACTGATCTCTGGCATTGATGTTTACACCCTTGGAAAGCTGCTCCTGGCAGAGCTTCAGGTCTCCGCGGCGACAGGCATCGCACAGCCGACGGAAGTCGTCGCTCGTATCGAGGGGATTGTCCTCCTTCAGCTGCCCGGCGCGGATGGCCTTGTTCTCCTCGTGGAGAGCGGCTTCAAGCTCATGCTTCGGGACGACCATTCTGACGGGATATCTCTGGCGACAGAAAATGGAGATGGAGGTGCTGTGGAAGCAAGGGTGGCGTACCGCATCTCAGGCGATTCACGAGCGATGACATAATCCAGAACAGCGCAACGGCGCGTGGTCGAGTGGCCGCTGTACCTGGCAGTTTGTGTCGCGGCGATCAATGCGGGCGGCAGCAAAGCAGAGGTGGACTGGAGCGGAGCGGACGTGGCATGCCGGCGCCGTGCATCATGGCGCATCTGCTGTGCTTTTCGCCGCAGCAGTCACGGCAGGCACGCATTGAGCTTCCAGACGCTCGATTTTCGGCAGCCCCGCCAGAGTACCTGTAACAGGGCCCTCTTGGCATGCTGGGTGGAGGCCGCCGATGACGCACGGCTGCGCGCTAGTGATGGATGAGACGCAAGCGCCGACCACGTGACCCGCTGCCCCGGCGACCGTGTTTACAAGCGGCCATTTTGCATCCGAGCTGCGCCCAGCTACTACTACCCTCTGCAACGCCCGGGTCCCAACTCTACTACTCTACCATCACCACCCCCACGACAGCATGTTTTGAGCAGCATCGACGCATCTTCTCCGTCTTCTTCTAACCGATACCCAGCAGCAATACCCACCCTCGCCACCATGTCTGACGACGAGAAGTACGATGTGCTCGAGAAGATCGGTACGTCGCATGGAATGCTTCCACCCCTTCGATCCAATTGCTGATCCACTGCAGGCCAGGGCTCTTTTGGCATCATCCGAAAGGTCAGGAGACGGTCGGATGGCTATGTGAGTTCCCCATTGCGACTACCCTGCCCAATCGCATTGCTGACCTGTCGCCGCAGGTCCTCTGTCGCAAGGAGATTAGCTATTCGAAGATGTCGCAGAAGGAGAGGGAGCAGCTCCAGGCTGAGCTGTCCATCCTCAAGGAGCTTCGTCATCCCAACATTGTTCAGTACATTGATCGCGTCCACCTGAAGACCTCGCACGACCTTCACGTCTACATGGAATACTGCGGCAATGGCGACCTCGGCGCCGTCATCAAGCGTCTCAAGAGCAAGCGCCAAGTCGCCGATGAGGAGTTTGTTTGGAGCATATTCTCGCAGCTGTGCGCCGCTCTCTACCGCTGCCACTACGGCCAGGATCCGCCCGACGCTGGCCGCAACGTCCTGGGTCTGGGCAACAACGCCATCCCTATCAAGGAGAAGCAGAGGCATATCACCATCCTTCACCGCGACCTCAAGCCTGAGAATGTTTTCCTCGGCGAGGATAACTCGGTCAAACTTGGCGATTTCGGTCTTTCCAAGATCATGCAGTCGCACGACTTTGCATCCACCTACGTTGGCACTCCTTACTACATGTCGCCCGAAATCTGCATGTCGGAGAAATACACCGCTGCTTCCGATATCTGGGCATTAGGCTGCATCATTTACGAGCTTTGCGCTCAAAAACCCCCGTTCGATGCTAAGACGCATTTCGACCTCATCCAGAGGATCCGCCGCGGCATCTTCGACCCCATCCCTGATTGCTATTCCCCGGATCTGAAGAATGTCATTGCGACGTGTTTGAAGACCGACTACACCAAGCGGCCCGAGACGGCCCAGCTTCTCAACCTTCCCGTTGTGAAGCTGATGCGCAAGGAGCAGGAGGTTGTGCAAATGGGCCAGTTACTGAAGAAGGAGCGCGATGCGACCAGGCTGCTCGAAAAGGAACTCGGCGAGAAGATTGCTACGCTGGAAAAGGAAAAGGATGATATGCGGTTGTCCGTCGACAACCAGTTGCGTCGTGAGTGGGAGCTGAAGGCGCGCTTGGAGATTGACCGCCACATCAACACCGAATTGGACCGCCTCCGGAAGAATTTCGAGGAGGAGGTCAACAAGCGCGTAGAAGAAGAGGTCGAGCGCCGCATGCACGTATGGAAGCTGCAACAGAACGCAGTAGCAATTCCCTCTTCCACGCCTGCGCTAGAGGCAGCCCAGTCCATCAGCACGCTTGGAGAGCCTTCAGAATTCCCGTCCCAAACAGATATCTCCTCTCTCTGCCTGGAAGAGTCGCCTCCTCGTCCTCTGAAGCCCAGAGCAGCCACTCCTGAGAAGAGACCCGCCAGGTCTGCATTCCAGCGCGCCCACACCACTGCCTTCAACGAGGTCGCAGCTTCGCCCATGGATATCCAGATGGCGGATCCATCTCCCGTCTCTTTGGCCGGTCTTAGCCTGAGCCCTCGCCGCAACGCACTGAATGCCGAGCCCAAAACGCGCCGCAACATCTTCGCCGCGGCCGAGCGCAAGAACCTGTCTGACCCGGCTTCGCCTATCCGCTGTACTAGCCCTACCGCTGATGTTGAGGAGATGGAGGATGATGATCTTCCCGCGTTGCCTTCTCCGACGCGTCCCCGTAGCATCAACGGTGCACGCAAGAGCCCTGATAACGATCCGTTCAAGGTCCTTGCCGCGAACAACGCTCCCAACCCGGCTACCCAATTGTTCAGCCGCCGTAACTTGCTGGCCCGTAACGGCCCGGCGCCTAACCGTGGTCCCTCGGTGCCAAACCTCCGCGCGGGCGGTGCTGCCACTAACCGCCCTCGTCCGAATTCGACGGTCCCCGTGGTTGCCACTTCTCCCGCTCGTAAGCGCACCAAGGTGCCCTCCGCTGGCGAAGTCTCGCCTATCCGCAAAAACAGCACTGGCAGCATGGACGTCAGCGACGCCGGCTTTGCGCGCGACACAGCCTCGACTGCTCTGCGCAGCAAGAAGGGCGCCAACACGGCCGCTCTCCTCCGTCAGAAGACTGCCGCCGCCAACAACGCGAACATCACCTCCAACCTGTCGGGCCGCACGTTGGTCGAGCTCGCCCAGGGCAAGGCGTCGACGGACCGCCGCAGCAGCAGCTCCAGCACCCTCACTATCGGCGAGCTGAGCGAGAACATACCCGTTCGCAAGAACAGCAGCGCGCTGCTGGCGGCTGCCGCCCCGCAGTGGGATCCGGAGAGCGCCGACGCGCCCAGCCCCTTCATCAAGAGGAATACCGGCTTCAGGCTCGCTGTCGGTGGTCTGAGATAGATGGTACGAACACGGTCTTTGCCTTCCCGACTTATTTGCCCCTCGCCGCAGGCAATTTAATGACCAACGCGGCGTCCAATCTCTACAATGACTACTTTCCTTTGTCATTTTCTTATCACTCTTCTTTGATGCGTTTGAAAGAAGACGAGGAGCATATAACGGAGGCAGTGGATTGCTCCGGAAAGGAAGAGACGAGGAGCGAAGAGATTTTAACAAAGTGGTACCTTTTGGTTTTTCACTTTTGTTGGTTGCAAAGGCATAATGGGTCGGCGTTTTCTACTTACTTACATTCTCGCCCCGAGCTGGAGATGTCGCTTGCAGGGCTTTGAGGTTATTGTTTCTTCTTCGGGTTCGTGGGATACTCTATTACAGAGTCTGGTCTCATTTTGGTAACGAAGTCATGGAATGGTCTGGGAGGCTACTTGTGTGCAGTTGGATCTTCGGAACCGACCCTCCTTTTTCGACTTTTATTTGTTCCGTCTTTACAGATGGATTGAGGCGTTGGTGGATACCATGGGGTAATGAGATATGCGGGTGCAAAAGGGTTTCCCGTCTTCTTTTTTTCTGTCGCTTTCCTGGAAATCTAGGGATAGCTGGGTAAATTATTCTTCAGTGAGGAATGACATACTACTTCAAATTTCTTGTGCAATGATTCAAACGTTGACGTGATGGTGGTGGTAGCTACAGGCACATGGAGAAATGGCCTTGATGTTTTGCCAGACATATCCGAATCAACAAACCATGTGGGCTCTCTTTGCACAAGATAGAAAGTTTGTGTACGTTCCCCCCCTTTGGTCGTCTCACGTCTGGTATAAGAAAAGACTAACAGTCGGCAAGGTTCAAATTTCAAACTTTTCCATTGTTCAGTGCATCATTACTTTTGTGTTCAAAAAACAGCTCTCAAGCTCTTCGGTCCAGAGATGATCCTCGCAGCGACGAACGCGAGCGTGGAAGCTGCATACATGGCGCCCCCAAAAGCGATCAGCCCCGAGTACCCTCCGCCATCACCCAGAATCGCACCGGCAATCGGAATCCCCACAAGCGCCGCAACACTCGAGAGCGAATACGTCGTCCCGTTTCTCTTTCCGTAATCCTCAATCTTACACACCTGTGCAATGCAGACCGGCGTCAAGCTGATGGCCGCGCCGCTCCAGAACCCGAACATGACGGCGAATGCAGCGATGGCGGGCTCGGACGCACCCGAAGGTAGCCAGAGCGCGAAAATGAAAACAGAGCAGACCAGGGATGTTATGATCATGACGTTGAAGCGGCCGAATCGGTCTGCAAGGTATCCTGGTAGTGCACGCCCAGGCACTGAGCCAACATTCAGGAGAGCGATCAGGCGGTATGCGTGTTGCGGCTCGACACCAACATGGATGGCGTAGGAAGGGACGTAAGTAAGTGGGATGAATATGGCAAACTCAATCAGGAAGATGGCTACAGTTGTGGCGGCGTAGGGCGGCTCGCGCAGGGCCACCAGATCGATAGCGGCGCCGGCATGCTTGTTGGGTGGAATGCGGGTTTTGAGGAGGATGCAGGCGATGAGAGACATGCCTGCGTTGATGAAACCGATAATCCGTATCGCCCAAGGATAGCCCACGCGTGGCGCAAGATACAGTATGATGAAAGGAAAGCCGATGCCACCGGTACCGCCAGCCGTACAAGCAATTCCGGTGGCGAGGGCGCGGCGTTTGCTGAACCAGTGGCCAACTGTTGAAATACTGGGCGTGAAGAGGAGCGAGGCTGACAGTCCGCCAAGGACACCGAACGACAGCAGGAATTGATAGTATTCTGTGTCAAATATATGAGAGCAGCTCACGTGGTCAGGCGGGATTGACAACAGTGGCAGAAGTTCTTCATACCTTTGCTCACGCTCATGCACATCGTCGCCGCAGCCATTCCTATGGAACCCGGAATGACAAGTGGTTTGATGCCATATCGATCAAAGACAGACCCTAGGTTGCTCATTAGCCATGTTCAACTCGACTCTCTCTTCGCCCGAGAAATTATGATATCACTCACCGACTTGCGCGCCGCAGATATATAGGAAGAAGGCATAAGTGCTGAAAATCCATCCGACCGTGGACTCGGAATAATCTTTCAGTTGATGCTCCGCAACCCAGGCTTGGAGTACGCCAATCGTGTTGAGCAAGCCGATCGGCGGAATCATGGCGCACCAGGCGCCGACAACAACAAGCCATGCCGCCAACCCTCCTTCGGGGTAGTCCTGCTCTTCGACGTAGTTGTCAGCATTAGCGGCAATATTCGGCGTGGTGGAAGCTCTGTTGGCTTCCACGTCCACTGGGGCATGTCTACCACATGTATTAGCAAATGAAGTTGACCTGCAAGAGTGGTGGAAAGTTTGAAGTCACTTACTGCATGATTGTTTACTGCCCTTACTGTATGAATATCAGGCGCCTGGACGTGCACTCCAAACAGCAGGCGAAGCTCTTTTTATGTTTGAGCAATACTGGCTACGTCATTGCAAAGAGGAAACTGCTCAGGCTGGAGAGATGACATACACCAACGGATGTGGAGTTGAGGAGTCCTTGATTGATAAGGTCTGCGGTCGAAGTGACCAATCAGGGCTTCGGACAAGCGAGGGATTGCATTGCATTGTCCGTGAACCAATTCAACCACCGCAAAGGATATGATTCTCGCTTTTGTAAGCCAGAGACAGTCAGATATACTTGCAAGAAAATGCAAGCAGATCGTGATGTGAAAAAACATTTAGCCCGTGTTTGGTACCATGGCTATTTCTACATTGCGATGCGTCGTTTTCCTCGGCCACGCGAGAATGGCGAAAACGTCTGAGGAAAGTATCTTCAAACCGGGTTCCGTCTCGCTACTGTAGTCATATTTAATTAACAGGAACACACTTTTTAGAAGTAATATCACCTTTCACCCGTGAGTACTTCCACACTAGTACCGCACTAGTGACCTAAGAAATGATTTCATGTGGAAGAGCAGCATTAATCCACGCTTGCTGTCTACGGAACAGAATCTCCCAGATTGTGCCTGTACGCTTGCAGGAACAGAAAATGGACTTTGGTGCAGGATGCTACCTCATTCTTGAGCACCATCACGTTTGGCTCACGTGGTAGACACCGAATAAAGACCGTTCAGTCTGGTGATTTGCGAGTCCTACTGGGCTCCTTGAATTCCTATTTTAACCAGAACACCTCGCGAAATGCTCGGTTCTGGAAAGTCTCTCTCAGAACACGAATGTTTGACGATATGTCCAATCTTCAACCACAAAAGCTTCTGCCAGAATTCCACCCCAACTCCACGCTTCCTCCACCACCTACTGTTCTATTCTAATCCCTCGTCTTGTCTTTTAAGGTAAAGTCTCCGGCTACTCCGAGCCTACCTGACAATCCCTAAGTCTCGTAGAAGAGGCCCGTTGTTACAGACTCTATGCGCCACTTGAACAGAAATGCTCTTGGTCTCTCACACCTTAACAGCCAGTTTCCAGCCGGAGAGGGCAATTCTACTCGCCATGAGAACTGCCGAGCCTCCGGCCATGAGGCATCCAGCAAAGACCTGGAGCCGCACGTAATTGGTGTGATGGTCGGTGACCAGAGATCCACCGATGGGGTTGCCAATCAGCACGGCGATGGCGACAAACGTGTACATGGTGCCGGTGCGGATGCCGATCTCCCTCACGTCGCTGATCTGCGCGACGAGCGCCGGGCTCATGCTGACGATGGTGCCGGACGAGAAGCCGAAGAAGGCGGCGAAGATCCAGAGCGTCGTGTTGTCGTCAGCGGGGATCCAGATGGCGAGCGTGAAGATGGTCGTCAGCCACGACATGATGATCAGCACGTTGAACCGGCCGTACTTGTCGGCCAGCGCGGCGGGGATCGTGCGGCCGAGGATGCTGCGGTTTGTGATTAGCGGGAGTGGATTGGAGGCTTGTTTTTTTTTTTTTTTGGCTGCACGTACCTGACTGCGTTCATGACCGAGACGAGGTAGATGGCCAGAGTGGCGTCCATGCCCTTGACTGTGGCTTCGATGGACATGAAGATGAAGGGAACGAAGAGCCCGATGAACATCAGGAACATCGACTGATTGCTGTTAGTAAAGAGTAAGAGCTAGTTCGACTGGAGACATCATACCAATGTAAGGAGGAAGAAAGGCAGCCTGTGAACAGTTGATGAGTAATTAATTTTCAGGCATCTGTTTCCAGTCGGAACTCACTCTCCAAGAGGCTTGACGAAGTCCATAAGCCTCACTGGCGTCTTGTGTGGCGGGATGCGTGATTTGATGGTAAAGCACGAGATGCTCAGCAGTCCCAGGATCAGGAAAGCGCAGGTCCTCATGGTCCAAGCATAACCGATCTCATCCACGAGGCGGAGTACGATTATGGGAAACAAAACGCCGCCTAGGCTAGATCCGCAAGCAGCGAGTCCGAAGGCAGCTGCACGCTTCTTGAAGAACCAAGTTGCGAGACAGGCAAAGCTCGGGTAGAAGACCATGGATGCGCCGATGGAGCTACAGATGGCTTGAGACAGTACGAATTGGTAGTATTCGGTGGACAAAGATGCCATCATGAGCCCAAAGACGTGCAGGAAGCTGCAGTGAATGTGAGCTTCTGTCTTTTCTTCTCAGTCAGGGTCAGACTTACGTCCCAACAGGGATGAGGTAGCGAGGACCATAGAGATCCTGGATGCGCCCGACCCACGAGCCTCCGAGAAACATAAAGCAGGCTTCGATGGAGGGAATCCATGATACCTGACTTGGAGTGTACTCCTTCAACTGGTTCAATTGGTAGTATTCTTGGAATACACCAATGGCACCAATCCAACCGAAGGACACGAAAAGGGCACAGAAGCAGCCCAGCACGGCAAGCCAAGCCTCGGCTCCTCCGTCGGGGAAAGCGCTTGGATCCCACGGGTTGACTGGGGCAGCCAGCTGAGGACCCTTCTCCACGTCGAGCGCCACGCGGCTGTCAACGGCATTTGCGTCTTTTTTGACGGCATCATCCGTCTCAATGGTGGAGTTGGAAGACCTCGTTGCCATTGGGATTGCGGGTCTGGCAGTGAGTGATTTTGGAGGGAAAGTGATGGAGAATGCCCGCTGCAAAGAGAGGAAGAGAGCCACACAACAAAAAGGCATTGCATTCGTTCAGAGAGCTCCATTAAGAAGGCTATCAACGGCACAGAAAACCTAACTAAGATGCTGAGAGCTGTTCTTCCATGTTATTCAGCAGTGTTGGAAATCCTTGGGGGCCGATACCCCATCGAGCGTTTCGGACTCCGAAGCGGTCTCCTGATTGGCCGGTCGGGTTGCGTGGCACTGTGCCCGCAACACAAATCAATCGGGTCCATCGGGTAATACAAACCAGCCAGCCGGGTCAGATGGACTGGAGTCGCAAGCCAGGGACTTAGCGGGAGATCAACAAGCTCCCGCCTGCTCGCATCCCGTGCAACGCCGAGTGTCACCGACACGGTGCACGGTGTTGGACTACCACCACAAGCAACTGCCTGGGAGAAACTTCGAACTCTCGCACCGACTGCTGTTCTGCCACGGCGGTAACCGAAAATTGAAGGAATTCAACACTGTTGGATATGGTGGGCGCAGCGCCACAGAGACTCTCGCTTGCAATGAGATGGAAAGAGTATATTAGACAAGTAATCTTGGACGAGAATTGAGCACCACATTCATATCATCTTCACTTCACGATGGCACACAACATCCAAGTTCTCCTGTTCGGGGACGTTACCTGCGACTACCATGCAGGGCTCCGCCCGCTAGTTGCCCGGAAAGACAACCCGGTCCTGACAAGCTTCTTCGAGCGTGTCACCTTTGCACTTCGTGCCGAGATTGGGAAGCTTCCGTTTTCTGACAGGGGTGGCTTTGTCAAGTTCACCACATTCGTCGAGCTCCTCACCCGGCTCAACAACGCCAAGATCCGGCACCACGCACTGGAGAAGGCGCTTACGTGTGTGCATCAATTCGCAAGCTTCATCAGGTATGTCCAAACCACCATGAATCAAAGCGTTGGTTTTCTAATTTAGCAGCCACTGTGCACAACCGGGGACTTCGTACCCCGATGCATCATCAACACGCATCGTCGGTCTTTGCACTGGCCTTCTCACTGGTGCAGCCGTGAGCTGCACACAGTCCTTGACCGAATTGATCCCGGTAGCAGTGCAGACGGTGGTCTTGGCTTTCCGTACCGGCCTCGTGGTTGCCGATGTACGTGACCGCATTGACATGGGTCAGCCAGATAGGTCCTGGTCTATCATGATTCCCGGCCTCTCGGGAACTGCAGCGGCACCATACCTGGATGAGTTTAGTCGCGACATGGTAAGTGCCATCTGTTTTTAGTCAGGCTTTTGCTTACGTCGGAACAGGGCCTTTCTCCTCTCAACCAACCGTATGTCAGCGCGTATGCCGACACTGGAGCAACGATCAGCGGACCTCCGGATGTTCTTGACCAGCTCATCAAGTCGAAGAAGCTCCCCAAGAGCAGTTCGATCAAACTTCGAGTCCATGGACCTTACCATGCTCGACACCTTTACGATGTTGAGGATGTGGACAAGATCCTTGGTGCGGTCGACAAGGAAAGCATGGGGCAGAAATCGCGCATTCCCTTGTTCTCAGCCAGCACGTCCGAAGTCTACACTGACAGCACACTCGACTCCCTCCTCAAGATTGCTGTCTCGGAGATCCTCATCACCCCTCTCCGGCTTGACAAGATCAGCAAGGGCCTGGCCTCGCACCTGACGGGCGCTTCTATCGCAAGATGTGACGTTCTTCCCGTCGCTACGTTGGCAGCTCAAGCGCTGTCGACCGAGTTGAAGAAGGCGGGCATAGTTGATGTCAGGGTCGACAACTCCATCATGAACCGCTCTGGCAGCTCGGAGCCGATCGAGGGCAACATGGGGCAGTCAAAGCTGGCCATCATTGGCTATTCAGGCCGATACCCCGGAGCTCAAAGCAACGAGGCTTTCTGGAACCTGCTTCACGAGGGACGCGACGTTGCGTCCAAAGCGCCCAAGACAAGGTGGGATATCAACACGCACGTCGATCCCACGGGCAAGAAGAAGAACACCAGCGCAACGCCATTCGGATGCTGGCTCGAGGACCCTGGCCTCTTTGACGCCCGCTTCTTCAACATGAGCCCCCGCGAGGCACCGCAGGTCGATCCGGCGCAGCGCCTCTCGCTGCTCACTGCCTACGAGGCGCTCGAGAAGGCGGGCATGGTTCCCGACGCCACACCGTCGACGCAGCGCGACCGTGTCGGCGTCTTCTACGGCACGACCAGCAACGACTGGGGCGAGACCAACAGCTCGCAGAACATCGACACGTACTACATCCCGGGGTCGTGCCGCGCCTTCATCCCGGGGCGGCAGAACTACTACTTCAAGTTCAGCGGGCCCAGCTACAGCGTCGACACGGCGTGCTCGTCCAGCCTGGCGGCGCTGCACGTGGCGTGCAACGCCCTCTGGCGCGGCGACATCGACACGGCCATCGCCGGCGGCACCAACGTCACCACCAACCCGGACATCACCGCCGGCCTGGACCGCGGCCACTTCCTGTCGCGCACCGGCAACTGCAAGACGTTCGACGACGATGCCGACGGCTACTGCCGCGGCGAGGGCGTCGTCACGCTGGTGGTCAAGCGCTACGAGGACGCCGTGGCCGACAACGACCCCATCGTCGCCATGATCCTGGGCGCCTACACCAACCACTCGGCCGAGGCCGAGAGCATCACGCGCCCGCACGTCGGCGCCCAGCGCGCCATCTTCGAGAAGGTGCTGACGTCGGCGGGCGCGGACGCCGACAGCATCGGCTACGTCGAGATGCACGGCACAGGCACCCAGGCCGGCGATGCCCGCGAGATGGAGTCCGTCCTGGCCACCTTTGCCGACACCAACAAGGCGCGCAGCGAGCCGCTGCACATTGGATCCGCGAAGGCGAACGTCGGCCACGGAGAGTCTGTGTCGGGCGTCATTGCGCTCGTCAAGGTGCTGATGATGCTGGAGCAGAATCTCATCCCGCCGCACGTTGGAATCAAGACAAAGATCAACTCCAAGTTCCCCACAGACTTGAAGGAGCGCAACGTGCACATTGCAACCCAGCCGACGCCATGGCCCAGACCCGCCGACAAGCCTCGCCGCGCACTTATCAACAACTTCTCGGCCGCCGGAGGCAACAGCTCTGTCCTCGTCGAAGATGCTCCCGTCGTAGCAAAGCCAGGCCTGGGCAGCGATCCTCGATCCTCGCACGTCGTCGCCATCTCGGCCAAGTCCAAGACGGCGCTGGCAGCCAACGCCAGGGCTTTGCTCGACTTCATCCAGGAGGCCAAGCCAGACCTGGCCAGCCTTGGCTACACCACCACCGCTCGCCGCCTGCACCATCCCTTCCGCATCGTCGCCCACGGCTCCGAGCTCGCCGACATCTGCACCCAGCTCGAGCGGAAGCTGGCCGCCGTCGAGAGCGTCGCGGCGCAGAAGCGCAACCCGTCGGTCGCCTTCGCCTTCACCGGCCAGGGCAGCCAGTACCCCGGCATGGGACGGGAGCTGCTGCGCTTCCAGTCCTTCCGCAACGACCTGGAGAGGCTCGACGTCCTGTGCCAGAAGCTCGGCTTCGAGCGCATCCTCCCGCTGGTCAGGGCTGAGGGCGGCGACATCGCCGAGCTGCCCGCCGCCACCGTCCAGCTGGCCTCGACGTGCATCCAGATGGCCATGGCGCGC
Source organism: Lasiodiplodia hormozganensis (assembly GCA_030512325.1). Lineage (NCBI taxonomy): Eukaryota > Fungi > Ascomycota > Dothideomycetes > Botryosphaeriales > Botryosphaeriaceae > Lasiodiplodia > Lasiodiplodia hormozganensis. Next base: position 88,890 of record JAUJDW010000086.1, read on the forward strand.
CTGTGGCGGTCGTGGGGCCTGCAGCCTGCCACCGTCGTCGGCCACAGCTTGGGCGAGTACGCCGCCCTCAACGTCGCCGGCGTGCTGTCTGACGCCGACACCATCATGCTGACCGGCACGCGCGCGACCCTGCTCCAGCAGAAGTGCACCCAGAACACGCATGCCATGCTTGCTGTGGGAGCTTCCATGGAAGACGTCCTCAAGAACGACCTTGGAGGATGTGAGTATGAGGTTGCCTGCAACAACGGTCCTCGCGAGGTCGTTTTCAGCGGCACCAGCGCGAACATCGAAAAGATGCAGGAGGCGCTCTCGACGACGGGATTCAGACTCACCAGGCTCCGCGTGCCCTTCGCCTTCCACTCTTCCCAGGTCGAGCCCATCCTGCCCGAGTTTGAAAGGATTGCCGGCAGTGTCGAGTTTCACGCGCCGCGGGTGCCTGTCATCAGCCCCTTGCTGGGAGAAGTCGTCACTGAGGCCGGCCATTTCGGAGCCAAGTACCTGTCCCGCCACTGTCGCGAGACGGTCAACTTCGTCGATGCCATGGCCAAGGCCAAAGCGTCACTCGTCTCCAACGACACCATCTGGGTCGAGGTGGGCCCGCATCCGGTGCTCTCGGGATTGCTCCGCTCCAACATGGGCTCCATCACTGCTCTGCCCACCCTGCAGCGCAACAAGGACACCTGGAAGGTTCTGAGCAGCAGCCTGTCTTCTCTGTACGACGCCGGCGCCGCCGTCAACTGGAACGAGTTCCACCGCGACTTCAACAGCTCCGTCTCGGTCTGCCGCCTGCCGGCGTACAAGTGGGACCTGAAGAACTACTGGATGCAGTACGTCAACGACTGGTCGCTGTACAAGGGCGACGCCCTCTTCCTCTCCGGCGCCGGCACCCAGCCGCTGTCGACCACATCCGTCCAAAAGGTCGTCGAAGACACGAGCGACGGGACCAAGGCCACGCTGATCGCCGAGTCGGACCTCCTCCGCGAGGACCTCGACCCCATGGTGCGCGGCCACCGCGTCAACGGCGTCGCCCTGTGCACGCCCAGCGTCTACGCCGACATGGCGCTCACCATGGGCGACCACCTGGCCCGAAAGAAGCCCGAGTGGGCGGCGGCGCTGGTCGACGTGCAGCACATGGACGTGCAGCGGCCGCTGGTGGCCAAGAGCAAGGGCAGCGGCGCGCAGCTGCTGCGCTGCCGCGTCGACGTCGACTGGGCCACCGGCCGCGGCGCCTGCGAGTTCTACAGCGTCACGCCCGACGGCAAGAAGCTGACCAAGCACGCCGAGTGCCAAATCGCCTTCGTCGACGCCGACGCCGCCCTGCGCGAGCAGCAGGACGCCGCCCCGGCCATCCTGCAGCGCATCGACGGCCTGCGCCACAGCATCGAGTCCAGCCCGCGCGTGCAGAAGCTCAACGGCAACTCGGGCTACAAGCTCGTGTCGTCGCTGGCGTCGTACGACGACGACTTCAAGGGCGTCGAGGAGGTGGTGCTGGACAGCGCCGCCCTCGAGGCCACGGCCAAGGTCAGGTTCGGGAAGGGCGAGCACAAGGGCGCCTACTTCGTCAACCCGCACCTGATCGACAACTTCGGGCAGCCGGCGCTGTTCGTCATGAACGCCAACGACGAGGCCGACTTGGACAAGGAGGTCTTCGTCAACCACGGCTGGAGCTCGCTGCACTTCTACAAGCCCGTCTCGATGGACAAGGCGTACGTGTCGTACGTCAAGATGAGCGGGCCCAAGGAGGACGGCATGTACAGCGGCGACATGATCGTGTTCGAGGGGACTGAGGTCGTCGCGGCCTTCAAGGGCATCAAGGCCCAGGGCGTCCCTCGTCGTCTGATGGACTACATCGTGCACATGCGAGACGACACCAAGGCCGGACCTCCTCGCGGCGGCACCAAGCAGCTGACCGAGCAGCGTACTACCGCCTTGCCCGTCGCCTCCGTCCACGCCGGCGCAACCAGAGTGGAGATCAGCGTCGAGGAGCCCACAGCCACCACCACCACCACCCAGTCCGAGGGCAGCAGTGGTGGTACTGCATCGTGGTCCGAGGCGCTGCGCATCATCGGCGAGGAGAGCGGCGTGCCCGTCGCCGACCTGACCGACGAGACGTCGTTCGCGGACCTGGGCGTCGACTCGCTCCTCTCCCTGCTCTGCGCCAGCCGCTTCCGCGAGGAGCTGGGCCTCGACTACGAGTCCACCATCTTCGCCGACTGCCCCACCGTCAAGGAGCTGCGCACCTTCTGGACCAACGGCACCTCCCAGCAGCCCGCCGCCCCCGGCGCCGTGCCCGGCGGCCGCGACGCCATCCTGCACTCCATGTTCCACGACGACCCGGTCGAGTCCTCCTCCTCCTCCTCCTCCGCCGCCTCCGAATCCTCATTCGAAGTCGTCCCCGAGCAGCCCACACCCGCCGCCATCGAGCCCGCAACCTCTCTCCTCCTCCAAGGCAACCCAGCCGCGCCAGGCACGCTCAAGACGCTCTTCCTCCTCCCCGACGGCGCGGGCTCGTCGTCCTCGTACGCCTCGCTCCCGCGCATCCACCCGTCCGTCGCCGTCGTCGGCCTGAACTGCCCGTACATGAAGCGCCCGGACCGCTACACGTGCGGCATCGACCCCATCACCTCGGCCTACACGGCCGAGATCCGGCGGCGGCAGCCGCGCGGGCCCTACAGCCTGGGCGGCTGGTCCGTCGGCGGCATCTTCGCGTACGACGTCGCGCAGCGCCTGGCATGCGCGGGCGAAGTCGTCGCTGACTTGGTGCTCATCGACTGCCCCGTGCCGCGCGGCCTCGACCTGCTGCCGACGCGCTACTACGAGTACTGCGACGCCGTCGGCCTCCTCGGCGAGGGGCCGCACGGCGTCAAGCGCGCGCCGCCGCCGTGGCTGGTGCCGCACTTCGAGGCGTGCGTGCGGAGCTTGCACGAGCACCACGCCGTGCCGTTCGACGTCGTCGAGGGGAGGAGGAGTACCGAGGCGCCGAAGACGAGCATCGTCTGGGCGTGCGACGCCATCGACGAGCACGTCCAGCCGCGCTTCGAGCGCAGGCCCGACGACCCGGAGGGCCTGAAGTTCTTGACGGAGCGTCGCACCGATTTCGGGACGTGTGGCTGGGAGACGCTGTTGCCCGAGGACTGCTTCGACGTGTTCCGCGCCACCGGCGCGAATCATTTCAGCATGATGAAGGGCGAGCATGCGAAGCGGTTGAGCGAGTTTATCGAGATCGCGCTGATTGGGTGAGCGGGCTTGGGAATGGGGGGGCGTACGTACGTGCGAGGTGTGTGTGTGTGTGTGTGTGTGTGTGTGCTTTTTCTGCGGTTTCTTGCTGTGCTTTCCTTGTTTTCTTATGGGTTGTGAGGGCGTTTTGTGGATTGGGTTTGTTGCAATAGAGGCCTACGCTATGGGTTTTTATCGTTTCGTTGTTCCTTAATTAGAAATTGAGCCGTTCATCAACGATACTGCTTTGTGTTGAATGTAGGGAATGAGTGACGGTGTGCGGCGAGGCTGTGGCACGAAACTGAGGAGGTGAACGGGTGATGTATTGAGCTACCCGAGAGAAAGCACTAAATACCCCCCTTGACGATCGCTCCTGCCAACAACGGAGCTTACATGTGTGAGAACATAATGAGACTCAATTTACCATCTTATCACCTGTATGCTATTGCTGCTATTCATGCATGAAATATCTTTCAGTTTTCTCCTCTAGCTCAACCTCGGAGAAAATAAGATCTTGATCATGAGGTTTGCAAGCTAAATCATGTCTGCTATTACTCTACACTCAGGAAGCGAAAGGTTGCGGAACCCTACAATTTTCTCTTGAGAAATATCCCACTGTCATCTTCGGGTCAGCGTAGATCAGGTTGCCGGGTTCGGCACTTGATTGGTCTGGTTGCGTGAGAGACCTCCACATGCCCTGCAACGCGCTGCTGTTCTCTGATGTGCACACCGCCTTACTTAGGCACACAGATAGGTTTTACGCTAGCTCACTTTCATCATCGGCCCTGCTGTCTTGTGCGCTCATCTTCGATCTGGAATTTGTCAGCAGGCCGCTGATCCCGAGATTACAAACAAAACCCCCAACACTGCCACTCACCAACTTCAACCCCGACGGTTCAACGACAGAGTGCACATGAACTTGAACCAAATCATTGTGTAGCCTTCTGAGCTATTGCCATATATCTATTCCATTCCCAGAGAAAGAGAAAAACAAAAAAAAAAGAAAAAAGAAAAACCTCAGACCCCCATCCTCGCACGCTTGTGCGTACTCTTGATCATGAGCACGAAATCCATCAAGTCCTGCGTATACCAAGGCATCGCGTGGTGGTAATTGATTTCCAGCAAGTGCGAAGCACCGAGATCGTAGTACGCCGCGAGCTGATCTCTACTCTTCGGCAGAATCGGATCCCTCAGACCGTGGAGATGCAGCGTAGGAATCGCGATGACGTCGTTGTCCTCGACGACCAATTGGCCGCCGATTGGAAGCACCGGAGCAGCCTTATCAGTATCAAGAGCTGGAAAGAGCAGAGAAGATGATCCAGTCAGCGAGGGGGAAAAAAATCCCAGAGAGAGAGAGAGAGAGAGAGAGAGAGAGAGAGAAAGAGAGGAGGGGTAACACGAATCAAAATAAACACATACCAATGCAGGCCGACGACGTCGACGACGTCTCTGCCTCGTCGAACCACCCCATCGGACTGGCGCTGCCCATGCAGAGGATGCCAAACTCGAGCTCGACGCCGAACGGATCATCCAGATGTTGCGCCCGCCGCTGCCGCCGCCGCCGCTGCTGCTGCCTGCGCAGCAGCCCGCCGACGACGCGCGTGCCCTGGCTGAAGCCCATGGCAGCGACCCAGCGGCCCGGCTCTGTCGCGGCGGCATCGCCTCCCGCCCGGGCCGCCCTTCTGCGGCGCAGCGTGTCGGCGTGCATGAGCTTCAGCACGCGGACGAGGCCCGGCTCTTCCTCGTCCTCGTCGTGATCTGATCGCGCGGCTGTGGCATCGATGCCAGCAGCAGGCTGCATCCACGTGCGGAAGGGGGCGAGGTCGGCGAAGTGCGGCAGCACGCCCGGGCCGGCGGCACGCTCATAGGGCGCGTCGAAGAAGACGAGGTCGTAGGTGCCGGCGAGCGCGTGCGCGAGGCGCTTGCACTGCGCGGCGAAGACGGCGCTGTTGGACCCGCCGCCGTGGAAGCAGGCGATTCGTGGAACTTCCATGTTTTTTTTTTCTTTTGCTGCTTTTTCCCCCTCTCTCGCTTCTATGCCGCTTAGTCGTGGTCGTGGTCGTGTGGGGGGGTAATAGCAAAGCCCGTTAATAAACCCGGGAAAGAAAGACATGGAGACTTCGGCTTCATAAATGGCAGCATGGGGCGAAAGTCACGATGGTAAGAAAACCGAAGGATCCAAGGGCGTGCCTTCTGGTCGTTTGGGGGATCTTTCGGACACCGACCGGGATTTTCGGTCTGCCTTTTGGAAAAAGATCCACCGTGGATCCCCCGCAATTCGGCTGAATTGATGCTACATACGCGGGCTGAGTTGGTCATCAGCCCCCACGGCATCTCGTATGTACCATTTCTCCTTTCTTGCGTCTCACTGATGACTGACCAGGCATCCACCATTTTCGGTAACTCTCCGTGTTCCTGTCCTCTAATAGCTTAAGTCTGCAAGGTCTATTATTCGCCTAGAAAAATCTACCAACACGCATCCCAGCCCAAATACGCCACACGCCCACGCCGTTTATTGGAGGGGGCCCCGTTATCGCAGAAGAGAGAAGACGCTTCTGAAGGATTGCCGCCTGCGCCTGCGCCCAGCCCGTGCCTTTCTTTTTTTTCTACTACGAAGACGATGCCGCCGACGACGCCGACGCCGACGCCGACGACGACGACACGACCAGCCCGTCGATCTCGGCCGTCAGCTCACCCAGCGCGGCCCGCAAGTGGCCGTCCAAGGCGGCGTAAGCACCGCCAGCGGTCCCCCGTTCCTGCCTGCCGCCGTCGCCGGCGTTCCGCAGCGCCAGGGCGTCGACCAGCGGGCCGACGTTCTGCAGCTCGCACAGCAGCAGCTGGGCCTTCATGCGCGTCTCCGAGGCGAGGTCGAGCTGGAAGTCGCCCATGGTGATGGGCGTCATGGCGACGGCGCCGTGGATATTGCGGACCACGGCCGCCGCCGCCGTCGACGACGACGACACCGGGCCGCCGCCGGCCGCCAGCCCGTGCAGCACGGCGCGGTACCACTCCATGATCTTAGAGACGGCCGCGCACAGCAGCAGGCCGAGGTTGACGTCGCGCGCGCAGGCCGCGCAGTCGCCGGCCAGCAGCTGCTGCAGCCGCTGGATGGCCATGCGGTTCGTCTTGAGGATCAGGTCGCTGGAGATCCTGCAGGTGGTGGTACTGTCGACGACGTCTCCACGCTGCGGGATCCCGCCCACCGAGGCCGCGCCCATGTGGCACAGGGTGCCCAGCGTGCAGAAGACGGTGCTGGTGCACGTGTCGCCGGTGCACGGCTTGTCCAGCGCGGCGAAGCTGAGCAGGACGGACGAGTTGCTGGTGGTGGTGGTCGGCTGGACGTCGGGCATTGGCGAGACGTCTTTTCCGGCGGGCTCTGAATTGACGGTGCGCACGTCGTCAGTGCTGCTGCTGTCGAGGTCGAGGCCGGGGTAGGGCGGGCTGTATTCGGGCCACATGCTGGTGGCGTCGAACATGGCGGCGTCGGGCAGGGTGGTGCGGAGGTCGGGGAAGGTGTTCATGACATCGAAGGGGTCGGTGCTGCACCAGCTGTAGGGCGAGTGCAGCGGCTGGTCCCGCTGGCGCTGCTGCTGCTGGTGGTGATGGTGCTGTGCAGCGCGCGGCTTGCCTCTGCGCTGCGAGCGGCCGTAGACGCACTCGAGGTCCTGTGCCTCACATCGCTGGCAGACGGGCTTCTTCTTGTTGCAGCGCACCTTGGATAAGGCACAGTTGTCGCATGTTGAGCGTAGCTTCTCGGAGGACGTGGTGCCGGACATGATGCTGCGATGTATGGCTGCTGTACAGTCACGCACAAGCGCCGTTTTAGATGTCTACGCTTTTGATAAGCTGCGAAACGAGGCAAGGTTTGTGCCGAATGCTTGTTGTTTCAATGAGGCGCAGGGTCCAGTGCAATCCTTCCGCGGTGTTGCCTAATCCCCTACCTTCCTGATGTGGAGTCTCTCTCGCATTCGCTTCCGGCGAAGACTCCCCGTGGGCGTTCTCGCAGGGATTGTCTGAGACTTTGAAAGCATTCTCGGCGTCCGACAGCCGCCGAAGCCCTTTTCTTTTGGGATGCAGCTGACGGCCAAATGCATGCAAGCTGACGCTTGGCCTTTCGGCCTTTGTGGTTGGTCAGCAACCAGCTTGTATTTGTTCCTACAAATGATTCCTTTCGCCAACTCTCTATCTCGCTCTTCACACCGCGCTACACGCGTCCTCGCCTACACAATGGCTCGCCGCCCCGCTAGATGCTATCGCTACTGCAAGAATAAGGTCAGAAAATCCTTCTCCAAGCCTCGCCTAACCCAGCGCTTACTTCTCCAGCCGTTCCCCAAGTCCAGATTTAATCGTGGCGTTCCGGACCCTAAGATCCGTATCTTCGACATGGGACGCAAACGTGGCAATGTCGACGAGTTTCCCACCTGCGTCCACATGGTGTCCAATGAGCACGAACAGCTGAGCTCCGAGGCCCTGGAAGCCGCCCGCATCTGCGCCAACAAGTCAGTCTACCACTCGACTTCCCATTCGTCTGTTTTTCTTTTATTGATAGTTCCTCCCCCCAGGTACCTGGTCAAGACGGCGGGCAAGGAGAACTTCCACCTGCGCGTCCGCGCGCACCCCTACCACGTGCTGCGCGTCAACAAGATGCTGTCCATGGCGGGCGCGGACCGGCTGCAGCAGGGCATGCGCGGGGCCTGGGGCAAGCCGACGGGGCTGGCGGCGCGCGTCAACATCGGCCAGATCCTCATCTCGGTGCGCACCGTCGACCGCCACCGCGCCACCGCCGTCGAGGCCCTGCGCCGCTCCATGTACAAGTTCCCCGGCAGCCAGAAGATCGTCGTCAGCAAGAACTGGGGCTTCACCCCGCTCAAGCGCGACGAGTACGTGGCCCTGCGCGGCGAGGGCAAGCTGCTGCGCGACGGCGCCTACGTCCAGTTCTGCCGTGCCAAGGGCAACCTCGAGGAGAACTTCAGGCGCTTCCCGGGCGCCTTCGCTGAGGCTTGATGGCTGTGTCTTTCGCTACCATAGATGCTCTACTATAGATGCTCTAAACAAAGAAATGGAACCGAGACTGTTCCTCGTAAGATAAACGGAACGCCTGTGTCCGTCACGCCCAAGAGAAAAAAGCCATAAGCAATGCCCTGTTGGAATCCTGCCGCAAGCCGCTTCCGGTGCTAAGCTCCACACCTCCCTTGCCGTGGCGTCGTGCATACTCCGCCCCCGCAGGATGTAACCATTGTCCCCTTTGAGCCATACGCTACTGCATCCATCGCCTGCTATCATCCCCACATATTGCTTTTTCTGGATCGTGGCTTATGTGAATGGACCCTGATGACTCGAAGAAAAGATCCGGCTAACTGTGGGGATGCTGGCTGGTGGGGCCAAAATGGCTCTTGCAAGTGTTTCATTGGTCACCTTAAAGAAGGTATTTTTGGTCAATTCTAACGAAAAGTAGATATCATGCTGAATCGGATCTTCCCGCGTGGGGGAATTCCCCTCGTCGTATGCATGACATTGGACATCTCTGCACTCTACAACGATTCACCAAGCAGCGTTCACAACGGCCAGCCAATTGTGTATCAGTGATAATCATCAATTCAGACTCCCGAGATAAAGATAACTACACGCTATCTCTACGCCCCGTTCTCAACTGCATTCTGCTTCTCAAACGTCCCCTTGTCATTCAGCTCCGCATTGTTCACCGCGCAAGCAATCGCGTCCGGGTTCTCCACCTCGACAACCTTGCCCTCGTGAATGATCTCGTGGACGTATCCAAGCGTCATGCTGACACCCGTTAGCAAGCGAGTCCACTACTCGCCACAATCCTGGCGTTTTCCCTCCGTGCTTACCGAGTCTTCTTGTTGCGGTCCGCAAAGTTGAGGTGGTCGGTGGCGATGCGCTCCATGTAGAAGGGGTCCTGCTTGACCTTCTCGAAGGCCTCGAGGCTGGGGAAGATGATGCGCACGACGAAGTCGTGGTCCGAGTACTCGACGTAGCGCGGGTCGAAGAGCTTGGGCAGCATCGCACGCGTCTTCTTCGAGTTGTGCGTCTGCGGCGGGTTGCCGGTTACGGAGGGATCGGAGTGAGCAGAGGAGGGGGGGAGGTGCACTCACGATGGTGTAGCGGACGATGCCGTACTTCTCCATCAGCCCGCTGACTAGCCGCGCGTGCTTGTTCACCTGGAAGTCGCAGAGGGCCTCCTCGTCGAGGCCTTCCTTCATGTAGCCGAGCATGGTCAGGCAGAGGAGCTGACGGGGCTGGGGGGCTGCCATTGTTGCGTGAATGTGATGGTGTGAAGATGGTTGAGAAATTGGGAGAAGTGGTTGATGCTGGTCGAAAGTGCGTGTCCAAGTTGATCAAATATAACCTACTCAATCCTCAACGTTTTCCTGACACGTCCTACGGACAATGGTCGTGGACTACAGCTCTGCGGTCAATCCGGAATCTGTTCGATATCCAGATGTTGGATTGTTGGCTGAACAATTCGGGGCTGAGTCCTCGGGTCCCGCGGGACTGTTCGGCACCCGATCGTGGCGCAGGCACCCAGACGTGGGGTCTGAAGATGTGGACGAAAGCTTTTTGAAATCCTTCCGTAGAGCTCCGTCCCCGGGACCCGTGGCGTAACTCCGCGATTGCTTCCTTCGAGATTATGGTCTCCAACTTGGCGTTCAACCGGAGCAGGGGTGGTGTCTGCCTGGAATGAATGTGGCGTTCGGTGTCACATTGCAATCACACCTCATGAGGATGACCGTGGTAGTCTAGTATCCGCATATGCCAAATCCGCACACCTTCCATGAGTATACTCGATGAGAGATCAATGCTTGAACACGCAAAAGCACCGACATAGATATGACGTGAAGTGGAAAGATACAATTCAATTCAATTCGATATGATGATGATGATGCTACTAGAGATGAGGAAATTCAGGTCGCTGGCTATTTTACTAAGCAACCCTCACTTCAAGCAAAGAAAGATCGCTGCCAACTGGCGAAGTCACCTTCGCAATGCTCAGTCCCTTCCCAGCTTTCTGAACAAGACGCTCCCAGTCTTCCCTGTACCGAGTCTCTCCATTCGAGAGCTCCTTATGAATGAGATCACGCGTCCTAATCAGTCCCTCTTCATAGGTTCCCACAGCTCCTGGTTGAGGAAGAACAAGATCCACGATGAGAATTGTGCCTCCAGGGCTCAAACAAGCAGCCAAGGCTCCCAACAGCCCAACCGCAGCTTCTTCTGGCATATGGTGCAGCATGTGGCGCAGAACGAACACATCCGCAGCCCCACCGTACTTCAGCATAGGTCCTTCATTGACCTCGATGGCAATCCTGGAGGCGATCTGCGAAGGCGCGACCTCGAGCTCCGCCTTGATCTGTGCGGCGCTTCGTGCTTGGGAGTGCACCACGAGCTGAAGTCGGTCGAATGCTTCACAAAGCCGTATGCTCATCTGCGCGCTGGAAGATCCAATCTGCCGCTTATCAGTCTCTTTTGCATGTCCACCCGTGTGGTGTTGGACTCACGTCTACCACTTTCGCATTACTCAGGGAGCCCCAATCAAACCCGTCCAGCACATGCTGCACGTCGTTCGCATGAATGCGCTGAGTAGCGCGCAAGAAGCCGCCAAAGTCCCTCGCGATCTTCGGGTTGCGTCGCAGCGCGTCCGGAAAGGTGACGTCGGTGCCGTACGCTGCGTTGTACGCGCTGTGCTCGGGCTTCCCGCCGCGGAACGACCTCTCGCTCGCCTGGGGCAGGTGCGAGCTGGAGGCGTACATGTACTCCGAGACGCATCTCCCCCAAGCGGCGAAATCCTGGCTCGTCGCGAGGAGCAGAGACGTTGCGGTGTGAGCCACGCGGTCTGGCTGGGGCTCGCAGAGGAGCCCCGTGGTCATGGCCATCCGGCAGACGGACTTGAGGTGAGACTCGGATACGCTGGCCACCACCGAGATGTTGTGGTAGCTAACGGAGCCCTCGTGAGGGATGATGCCGAAAATGCCGAAGTGGCTCAGCCATCGAAGGCACGTCGTGTACTGATGCTGCAGACCTTGTCAGCTGGGCAGGCTACAATTGGCAGTGAAACATACATTCATGGATAGGTGGACAATGTACTCTTCTGGACCGCTTGCCAGCCGGAACAGATTCAACGCATCTTGCTTGAGCTGATGACGCCATCCCTGTGCATCTCGGTGTCGCGGGGGCTTGGGAGTTTCTCTATTGCCATAGAGACTTGCATCGAGATGATCCTGAGATTGAATGTACCAGCTGAGTTTGCTGGAGTTCTCCCGGATTCGACCAGAGAGAGTTTCGAGTGCAGGCACGAAGTCCTCAGATTCTGACTGTGGCAACATGTTTGGTCGGATCAGAGTAGGATCGTGCAAAGATACGACCAGAGAACTCTGTAGGTTCTAAGACTTTCACAAAAGTCGACCGTGTTGTCCAATACGCTTCAATATATTCGGCATTACCTCATCTTCGGGTAGCGATCCGGCGGTTGCCTCGTCGGGTTTTCGCCGGGCGGTCGGATCCCGAACGGAATGCGAATCATCAACACCGAGGGGCCGTAATCATGACACCACCAAGGCATGATCATTAGCTCTATCCATCGTTTGCATTGCAGACTGTAGTATCTTATAATGTGAAGATTGTCAGGGAGATGATCAGCAAAACAGCACAGCATTCAGCACGCCTCCAGCAAAGATGGGCCAAACCACAGCAGAATTCCTGACCGGCGGACTCGTCGTCAGTGTAGCCCTAAGCATTCCCTTCGCTCCATTCAGAGCGTTAGTTTTAATCTTTGGAGCACTTACTCTTCTTCACAACAAATTTGGCAATGGTCTGGCCTGTTTCCCCGGCCCGTTCTGGGCTTCGACAACCAACTTCTGGCGTCTGAGAGAGGCGTACACAAATGGAGACAAGCGTCCGACCATCGTTCAACTCCACGACAAGTACGGTGACGTCGTGCGTTTGGGCCCGAAGGCACTTTCCTTTGCATCGCCCGATGCCATTGACGAGATTTACGGCCCAAAGGCCAACATGGCAAAGGTCAGAAGCTATCCAACACAGTTGAAGCATTTGCTGACCCCCTTGTAGTCCAAGTGGTACATGGCCTTCGAGGCGCACGGCAAGGGCGAGAAAAAGGAGAACATCTTTTCCACCCGCGACATTCACTGGCACGCCCGCTATCGGGAACTCGTGAAGCCTGGCTTCAGCATCAACCACGTTGGCCACAAGGAAGATGAGATTGACGACCTGATCAAGCTTTTGCTCCAACAGTTCGACGAGCAGACTGACAAGGCAGTCGACCTGCCTGGCACCCTTCAATACTTCACCTTCGATGCAGGCGGTGTCTTCGCCTTCAGCAGGCCCTACGGTTTCTTGAAGAAGCGCTTCGACATTGATGGCATCATCCAATCCGTCCGCAGTGGCTCAACCCACCTCAACAGGGTGAATTCACCATTAGCTTTGTTCGCTCAGCGCTAACAACGGCACAGCTCGCTCAAGTGCCCTTCTTCCAGATGTTCTTGGATCAGAACCCTCTGGCCAAGTACTTCGGATTCATCGCGCCTCCCATGGCTTTCGCGAAAAAGTACCTGCCCGAGAAGAGAATCGACGAGGAGATCGTCCAGCCCAGCAAGGACCCGGAGCACTACGACATCCTCGACGCCTACCTCGCCGCCCACAAGACGAACCCCGGCGTCGTGACGCGCAACGAAATCGTCGATCTCGGTCTCATGGTCGTCGTCCCCGCATCCGAGGCCGTGTAAGTATCCCCCTTCCTCACCAACCAACCCAAAACGCTGACACCACCACCAAGCCGCACCGCCATGAGCGTGCTCGTCTTCCAGCTCCTCAAGCACCCAGCCGCGCTCGCCAAGATGCAGCAAGAACTCGACGGCGTCTACCCCGACCACAGCGGCACCATCCCGTCGTGGGGCGTCGTGTCGACGCAGCTGCCGTACCTGGACGCCTGCATCAAGGAGACGTTCCGCATCCACCCGTCGACAGGCTTCCTGATGGAGCGCATCGTTCCGGCGGGCGGCGCCGTCGTGTGCGGCCGCTTCGTGCCCGCCGGCACCGCCGTCGGCTGCCTGCCGTGGGTCATCCACCGGCACAAGCCGACCTTCGGCGACGACGTCGACGCCTTCCGCCCGGAGCGCTGGCTCGAGGCCAGCCCGAAGCAGCGCGAGCGGATGGAGAAGTTCTTGTGTCCGTTCGGCTTCGGGTCGAGGTTGTGCTTGGGCCGCGATATCGGCTTGTTCGAGACGTATAAGATTGCTGCGACGCTGTTTAACAGGTACAAGGTGAGTGAGAGCTGGCTCTTTTTTTTTTCTTCTTCTGTGTGCTGATTGGGGCTTTGTTAGATTTCGCTGGAGAACCCTGATCAGGACATGCATATCACCTGGGGCAACATTGTCAGTGTTGACTTCCGGGCTCGTCTCGAGCGCCGTTGATTCTACATGTCTTTCGAGTTGGGATGCACGAAGTCTTGGAATTCAATGGGGTTCTTCGTTTGTGAACGCTGCTGGATTTTCGCGGAGGTATTCAGGCAAGATTGAATGGTTTCCAACAGCAGATAGAATGGCGTTGCAAAAGGTCAGACTTGAGTGGCGCTGCAGCAAATAACATCAGATTATCGCCGCAAATAGGGTTGTCGTATAAAGATGGTCGAATTCATAACGTATAAGATGAGGTTCAGAGCTGCACGAGCTCAGAGAGAAGAACAAGGCTCTCAAACGGGAGAAGGGCCAGCCGGCACAGATTCAGTCAACCAGCTCTGATACTGAAAATAATTCCTTCAGGGGATAATCGCCTCGCTCCAAGTGGACCTCGAGGATGTAAAGCTCAAAGTGTTAGAATATATAACTCGTAAGTTAAAGGCCATCGCTACCGCACTGTCCCTAAGGGTAAAGACTTCCTCGCCACCACCGTCAAGTCCTTGACCGACCTCTACGCTGTGGCCGGCAGCCCACTCGACCGCATTTACCTCACCTCTTCGTCCAAGCTGCAGTGGCACGTCGGCAGCGGCTGCAGCACCCCTGGCAGCCTTTTCGGTCCTTGCTCCAACCCCGCTTCGTTCCGCTGCCGGTGCGAGCGTCTGAGCCAGATCATGCCGAGCACCGCTATTGGCACCGTCGTTGGGCCGGCTGACTTGGACTCGCATGCCGCTGCTGGCGCTGTTATCTTCGGCCAGAGCGGAAATCTGCTGAAAAGCCTGGTCAACGCACAGCACCATCGGAAAAAGCACCCTGATGTTCTCTACAGCCAGCCCAACAGGCATATTGAAGTTGATGTCACAGTCAATGCCGCTGCCGCTGCGATGGATCAGCAGCAACAAGTAATTGTGCAAGATGAAGAAGGCGAAGAGAAAGAGGAACAAGAAGATATCAAGGACAGTGATTCTTCTGATCATGAAAGCCTTTGGAATAGCACGATCTCATTAAACTCAAGCTGTACGACACAGACGTTTGGTAACGGAGCGGGCGATGGGGGGAACGAGGGGATGTGCGTGAGTCGTCAGTCGGTGGGCGCGGAGAAGAGACAATTCCCGATTTTCGCGCGATGTGATGACTATGATGATGACCATTCGTTACCACCAGTCAAACGAATGAGGCATGAATTATCAGTCCAGGAGCCTCAGGATGCTGAACACCAGGGAGAGCAGAACCACAGGCTCCGAAGCCGACCGGGGAATGAAAACTTGGCAATGATGGTGGACAGACATCACAAAAAGGTGTTTGTCCCATCGGTGGCCGGGTTTCACAAAGGTATACATGAAGGGGCCTGAGCATCTACAGGTGCAGCGAATATCTCTCTACCATGGAACAGCGAGGTGACTGTCAGTCGACTAGTAAAGGACATGAAAGTAATTAGCAAATTTGATTGTCACGTACGACCATAGGTCGCAGAATGCAGGGCTTCCCGTCCGCTCAGCCGTACTTAAGCTGCGAACCGGCCGATTAGTACTCAAGTGGGTGACCATTGGGGAATCCCGGCTGTTGTACGTTTTGCTTTTTTTTTGCCGCCCTGTTTTTTGGTTGCACTGGCCTCGTTTTGCCCCGAGCAGGAAATGACAGCCGAGACCACCAGCCGCTGTCAAGTATATCAGCCATACAAATTCCACCTGGCTCTCCTGCACGCTCGCGGTCTTTCTTCAAAAGCAACTTTCAGCTCTCAGGGCCAACAACGTCACCGTAGGAATGCATGACTGACTCGCCCTGGTCAACACTTATCAGCCCTTCTGCGCTGCATCATCCTGCATAGTAGCTGGAGGATGACGGTCGCTCTTTTCGTTGTATGCGATATCTGACAGAGACCAGGAATGGTAGTGCGGGGGCGTTGGAGAAATCTGGAGAAGCTTAAACGTTCCACAGATTGAGAAATGACGTAACCTCTAGGTTTCACATGCAGTCAGCTCAGGTCAGCGTGATCAACATCTTGTGCTCTGTCGGGAATATAAGCAAGCCAGTGAGCGCCTTGTTCGAATTTCAAAAAATTGGTTCATCTTCCACCTACCTGCTGCCTTTCTTCCATCTATGACACATTCGAAATGTCGACAACCCGAGCAAAGTCGGTAACCATCATCACCGTACCCTACCACGTTGGAATATACAATCACCGTGTCGGCGCTGGCCCTCAGCAACTCTTACCCAAGGTCCAAAATGAGTTGGAGAGCCAAAATGTGGCAGTAACCGTGGAGAGTATCGATCGTGTAGATGATTTCGAAGGCGAAATTGGCCGCAGCTTTGAGCTGCTTCGAAGAGTATCCAGAGCAGTATGCAAAGCGAAAGAGGCGGGAACATTCCCTGTTGTGCTTGCGGGGAACTGCAATACCTCAGTTGGAGTGGCTGCAGGACTACGACTCGCTGGAACAGAAGACCTACAGCTTGTGTGGATGGATGCCCACAATGATGCCGACACTCCTGACGAGCTCATGCACGGATACTTCGACGGAATGGGAGTT
Source organism: Lasiodiplodia hormozganensis (assembly GCA_030512325.1). NCBI lineage: Eukaryota > Fungi > Ascomycota > Dothideomycetes > Botryosphaeriales > Botryosphaeriaceae > Lasiodiplodia > Lasiodiplodia hormozganensis. The sequence continues at coordinate 105,058 of JAUJDW010000086.1, forward strand.
TCGATGGTAAGCGGAGGGAGTTGGAAGGCCCTGACTTCAACGATTCCCGGACACAGCCCTATTCCCATGAACCAGGTTCTATTCTGCGGCATCCGGAACCAAACTCGCGAAGAGCTGATGAAGTTCGATGCAGTTGGTGCGCAGGTTATCAGTGGAGGGGACAGCAAGCAGTGTATGGAGTCTCTCATGAAATACCAACTTGGGCTGAAAGAGACCTTGGTCCATGTTGATCTTGACGTCCTCGATCCGGATGCAGTCGGCTGGGCTAACGAGTTCCCCTCTCGCGGAGGACTCTCTGCGGAAGCCCTCGTTCAATGCATGGGCAAGATGGGACGCGGAAACGCTAGCGCCCTCACGATTGCTTCTTTCATGCCAGGGTTGCAGGGTGGCCAAGCTGTCGAAGCTGCTGCTGTCCGGGGAATCTCCTATTTCTTTCAAGAACTCTTTGGGTCTTCTTAAGTATTCTCTCTGAGTTTATGGACCTGGTGTGGGAGCTCTAAATTGGAGAAATCAGATGACTTTCAAGTGCGGGGTTTCCTCCGATGCTAAAACTTTGCCGAATCGAAAACTTCTCCAATCTCCACAGGCAGCTTCATCTCCACAACCCTCACTTCCAGCTTGTTGGCTATGACATCACAACGCGGACGTGACTTTTCTTGCCCCCATTGCTCAAGGTCATTCGCTCGGCTTGAACACCAGCAGCGACATGTCCGCACTCGTAAGCTTCTGCCAAATATATCCAGGACGTAAAAGCTTACAGGAAACACAGATACAAAGGAAAAGCCTTACAAGTGTAATTGCGGTAGGGTCTTTGCACGCAGGGATCTCTTGACACGCCATCAGCGGCTTGTGCATACGGAAACTGAGCACTCGGCCTCTCCCTCCATCTCCCAAAGTCGATCTGGCGTACACCCTGGAAGCTCGGACAACGCCGGAACCTCCGCTACCTCCTCCAGCCACGTGGACAGCACATTGCCTTCAACACCTCAAAATTTAGCTGCAGGGAATGATGAGGCCACAACTGCACCTGAGATATTACCAAATGCGATACCCGGGCGCAACCAAGATCCACTCTCTGGCTCAGCGATTTGGCAACCAAGTATATCTGTGTATAGAGCCTCCTGGAATGGAATCGTGCTAACTAGTCCAGATCCTGAGGTAGATCTGTCAGACTCAATCTACGATCCAATTGGGGGCTTTACGACCTTTGTCGATTATATGGGGTTGAGTTTCGATTGGAATACATTAGCATTTCCCGATCCTATGGTGGGTTTACATGAACATGTACACCCCGATTCAACCGACAATCAGCAACACGACTCTCGAAGACGTACACGATCTTACACGGCCTTCCACGCTGACAGTGCCGAAGCGCCCAGTAAGCAAAAAGATACCGTCACCAGACACGACTGACGCTCTGCAGTCGTTTTCGATAAGATGGAAGCCGTGGAACCACCATGGAACGTGGGCAACTTGTCCTACAAGAGGCTGGAGAGCGCGCTGGAAAGCTTCAAGCAAGTTCTCCCGGGATTCGTGTTGCCATCGAGACATACCTTGACGCGGTACGTTTCGGGTTACTTCCACGGCTTTCATGACCATCTGCCCTTTCTACACCTGCCCACATTTCGCCTTGACGAATGCGCGCCGGAGCTGTTCCTTGCGATAGCCGCTGTTGGGGCTCAGCATCGCTTTGAAAACCAGAACGGGCTGAAGCTCTTTGACGCCGCCAGAGCCGTTGCATTTGAGCAACGGCGCCGCCGCATGAGAAAGTTTGCAGAGATTCGACCAGAGTACCGCTTCGGCTCTACCGCTCGAAACCGCGGGGCGGATAATAATGGTACGCAACCCCAGCTCAGAGATCTCGATTACAGCCAGCAGTCCCGGTATGAGCGCATGCAAACAGTCCGGGCGCTGCTGCTTGTAACTGCTTTGCAACATGGGAAGACCATCCGGAGATGGTGCGCGAGGCCACCGAGCTGCAAAGTACCCTGGCCCGCTGTCTCCGGGAACTGGGACTGAGAGATGGCACCGAGACTGACAGTGACGACTGGCATGAGTGGGCTCGTACCGAAGGCGACCGCCGCACAAAACTCATCGTGTTCTGTTTGCTCACGCTTCACACCATCACATATAACCTGCCACCAGTAATTCTGAGCAGTGGCTTGCATCTACGACTCCCTTGCTCATCTCGCAAGTGGAATGCAAAGTCGGCATCCGAGTGGCAGCTGCTGACCGCATCAACGACTGCCACCGAGCCACTGTTCCAAGACGCCTTCGCTTCACTCTTCTCCAAGCCGGGTCGGGCGTCAGAATCACCAACCACCCACTTCGCTTCACCCTTGGGAAACTACGTCCTGATCCTCGCCCTGATCCAGCGAAGCTACTGCATCCACCAACTTTCCGCCCTCGCCCCATCCGAAACTTCCGGCTTGAAGGAACAGCTCGAGTAAGGCCCCCTCCCCCCATTACCCTCGCTCCTCTTTTTGCTGACCCCCCCAACCAACAAAAGGCTCGCGCTGCAGCGCTGGAAGCTCGGCTGGCAAGAGTCGCCCGAATCCAGCCTCGACCCGCACAACGCCAACGGGCCGATCCCCTTCACGTCGACGTGCTTCCTCGCGCTGGCCCACATACGGCTGGTCTGCGACGCGGGCCCGCACCGCGAGCTGCACACGCGCGACCCGCTGCGCATCGCCGCCGCCTTGACGCAGCTGCCGCCCGTCGAGCGCCGTTGTAGGATGGTCGTCCCCGCGCTGCTGCACGCGGCGCACGCGCTGAGCATCCCAATCAAGCTCGGCATCGACTACGTCGCCAAGAGCCAGCACTTCTTCTGGGGCATACATCATTCCGTTAGTAGCTTTGAGTGTGCTGTTTTCTTGCGCGGTGGCTGTATCAGATTGAGGCGGAGGGGATTGAAGATGGTGATGCCGTGGGTGGTAAGGGGCTCCCTCTTCTTTTTCATTTTTTTTTATCCTAGCCAACTCTCACTGATACGTTCTTAGATTACGAGAAACGCATCCTGCTGTGGGTCAGAAGCATAGTCGAAGAAGCCCAGTCGACGATGATGGATTTGCTGGCTACTTCCAGGAGGGACGACGAGGACTTCGGCAGCGCTCACAGCGTCGCCCTGGCCATCATCAAGATCTGGGCGCGCATCTTTCAGGGCAACACGAGCTGGGCGTTGATAAACATATTCGGAGATAGCCTGGAGATTCTTGCTTCTACCATGGAGAGCGAGAATATATGGGGACGATCTTCTTCAGAGGTGGAAACGAAAGAGTGATGGAAAGGCCGGACGACGGGTAGGCGACAACCTGCAGGCCCTGTTTCTGGACGAAGCGTACAAGAGCGGGATGGGCTAGGTACGTGTGCTGCTCAATCTGCAGGGCTGCGGGGTTCACATGCGCGTAGTATAGCACCTCGGCCAGCGGCGAGCAGGCGTAGCTGGACAAGTCCAGGCTGCGCGACAGTGAAAATGGAGAAGTACTACTCAATTCAGATAAATCAAAGGCGAAGCAATAGCAGAATAGAACAATAGGCCAAGCGTGAATCTCTCATCATTGCGGATTTCTGAAGCATCAGCGACATTCCCACATGTGCTTCTTGTCTCCCTCATATACCCCTCTCCTCCCCGCTTACGCCGACTGGAGTTTATGCTCCTCGAACCAGTACTTGTTATTGCCATCGTTCATGCCCAGGAAGAAGAGCTGCTGCGGGGCGTGGGTGTATGACAGCTGGTAAGACCAGTTCCCGTTGGTCTCGCGCCGGTCGTAGACCTGGAGCTTCTGCACGCATTCGCCCCCGCTGGTGTCGTACGTGAGGAGAACTTGTTGTCCGACTTGGAATGTCTGCGCCAAGTTAGTACGGAATATCCTCTTATGGGTTTTTGTGGTGCCAGACAGCAGCCATGGTCAATCAAGAGCCCTGGAAGAATGACAGAAGCTTATGGAGGAGATAGCAAGAGGCTTATTTCGTTGTGGGTATTTCGTGTTTGATACTGAAGGGGAAGAAAGCCAAAGGTCTACTGGGAGCTCAGCTTTATACTAGTACGAGGCTCAGCCTTGTGATGCCGCTGTGGCTAGAAGCAGAACAGCATGCATAGAAGGTAACTCCTGCCGTCAAGTGCATCCTCAAGGCTGCGTCTGACGTGAGACGGGATGTTATGGTTGGCCTATGCGAGTGTGGTTCTTCCCGTAGCAAGATACGTGAATCACATATCACATCGATGGTTTCTGCAAAGGCGCACCAGGCTGAAGAAGCTCCAGCACGTGTAGCAAGCGTATTTGTTAAATCTTCTGCATCCGAACGCCATGGCTGATGCGTGTCTCTTAGAGAAGGCTGTCGGCTGAGAAACCCTGCTTCTGGCTGTCTTTTGACAGCCTTGTCCTGTTTGCCTTGTCTTCCACACTTCAGAGGAAGGCATTTGTATGACCACACGCACGCATGTAACTTCTACAATGTGGTACGTCTGCTTGTTGAATTTTCTGCCGCCCGGAAAGAACAGCAGCAAATTCATGAGATGAACTAGCACATAGGCGCTGTGAACAAGGTTTCTAGCCTAAAAAGAAGATGATCACACACTACCCATGGTCCATTCTGAACAGGACGTGGCGACAATCGACACAGACCACTATGGGGTGTTCGGTATAGTAGTTAAGGCCATCTCTCAAGGGAACAGAATACCCACACCCTCAGCGGAAGCAAGACAAGCGGCTGATAGCGTGTACATACAAGCAGACTTACCAAGTCACCACTTCCTCATCCTCCGTGGCTTTCCCCAGCCCGAACACATATCTGCTGACCAGATACCCTATCGTTCCAGCCACCGTCCCCAAGCCCGCTCCACCCAGTCTCCTGACGCCACCGCCCATCCTACCCCGCCACAGCGCCGCTCCGGCCCCAGCACCCAACACAGCACCACCCAGCGTCCAACAGTCCCCCTGAAGTTGTCCGCGTCTGGATACATGAATATTACTCTAGTTGTAGTCCTGCAGTCCAGCCTCCTCCTCTTTCCTCCAGATGGAGAGCGCGAGGCAGGACCAGAGGAGGCCGAAGATGGTGCCGTGTGCCGTGGTCCGCAGGAGGCGGTAGACTGAGAGGATGGGGAAGCGGCGGAGGTGCATTGTGAGGCGGAGAAGGGTGAACGAGGGAATGATGCAGAACCAGAAGGCCCCCGCGTTGAAGCCGCTGAGGAGTGCGTGGAAGGTGTGGATGGCGCGCGGGAGCCGTTGGCCTTGGGCGTGTGAGGCGTGGGGGGAGGGAGATCTCATTTTTTCGGTATGCTCTTTCCATGGGAGGAGAGGTTGGTGTAATTAGAGTCCAAGGGGAAGAGCGGCAGGTTAATGTTGTGATTGGTTCTGTGTGCACGAAGGATTCGGGAGGGTTCAGAAGTTGGCTGTCTGTGATATGGAGAGCTAAGGGACGAGTGAGCTGGCAATGCTAGAACAGTTAGCTCTTAATCAGCACTATCAAATGCTCCATAGAAGTACGGGAACCTTACGGACTCCGTCGTGTAGAATATGATGGCCAATTTCGGGTGTCCTATGGGAGACTCAAGACCAGGAAAGGATTTTGTAGCCGTTGTTGATGGGCTAATTCTGCTACTCGCACTCACTGGATTACTTGCTCTTATACCGCATGTTAGAGCCCCTTGCAGATAGCGATGTAGCACTGAAAAAAGCTGCCGCCTGGAAAGGGTTCGGCCTTTGGTAGGCATGCCAAGACTCGGCGTCTTGGTTTATTTGCTTCTACGCACATACGGGTTGAGAATCGAGAGGTAAGGAGAGAGGATTTTTCTAAGGAATTGTGGATTCTCAGTATCCAGTGCAATGGAGGGTAAGGATAGCAATTGGAGGCGACATATTACTCAGTGGTGTTGAAAGCTGGACTACATCCAGAGCGGAGACGAGATGCTCAGCATGCGGCGTCAAGCTGAATGCTGTGCTATTACTCCATCAGTAGTTGAAGCAGAAATCCTGATGTAAATGTGATACAACTAAACTTTGGATTCAACCACCCACACAAGTTCCTTGTGTAGCAGATTGGAATAGGTCAATTTCTTTTGCAACCCCCTGTGATGGTCCCCGGATGTATCGGCCCGCTTCCTCGCAAGCTTTAGAAGTACCTGCCGCGTTCCCAGCTAATGCTTAGACGTTCCACTTCGCTCTTTCCTCACCAACTTCGTTTTTCAAATGGTTTCTTGAAAGTAGTAATGAATAAGGTGTTTTCTCTCGTGTGGACCTCCATCACGTACATTTCATCGGTCTCAAAACGCGTAGTGGCAACAGTTCCCATTTATGCGCATGCCCGAAATAAAAGGCTTCGCTTTGCTGACTAACACCCGTCTCACAGCTACGTAAGTGCGGCTAACCTTAGCTCCCGCCGGGCCGTAGTGGGGTCCGAATGATGCGCATAAGCACACTTTAACTCGGCCAAACTTCATCAAAGTTAGGGCACGAGCTCTACTCCCGGGACTCTAGATAATGGCGTAAGCGGCGCGCGACGCATCTGCAGTGACCCGAGCGGAGGATTGTAACACGAATGGCACACAATGAGCTCAGGAAAGGCATGTGATGGGAGGCTGCAAGGCCCCCCGGAAAGTTCAGGATATGCAGGAGCTGGCACACTGTGTGCAGGCTCCGCGCGAGCGAATGGGGAGGCGGAGGGTGGCAGCGTTCGATTGATGAACTGTCTTCGTGGCGTTCAACTGGTGGCACAGCTGCGCCCAAGTCATCACACTGTTCGCCTACGGTGCTGGCGCGTAGAGTCTGTTTTCCCAATGGCCAATGTGACAGTGAGATAAGAACCGCTTGAATCCTTGCGCACAGTGTTGTCGTACATTGCCGTAGGTGTTTCCGGTCGTCGAGCGCAATGCGCGACTGCGATCATACGCTGTGCCGCTGATCTGCGCGCCGACCTGCCCCATTGTTTACACGCAGATGCGCACCTTGCAGCACGTGCTACAGGAGAAAGAGCCGCACCTCTCGGTAATCCTGGCACCTGCCAAATAGCTGTGAAGTTACAAACACCCAACTTCTGAAGTCTCTTCCGCTATGTAGCCGATGTCACTTTGATCTAGCTCTCGGTAAAAGTGTGACTTTCATTTTTAAATATGATCAGCTCTGGGAAAGTAGAGACTCAGTATTATGGCAGGAGGCCACTGACCTATCATTCACTGGGTTAGCGGGTGTCTGTCAGTGTTTGAGCAGTTGCTTGAAATGCCAGAGGGCGAGCTGTAGCCGAGGCTGCGAGACTACCGAGCTGCGCCGCAGTAGGGCTGCTCAGCCTTTCGTGAAAGCCTCAGGAGCGCCTCGCACTCAGCCTGCTTGCTGCGGCCCGGTAGGCTGTGCACAATGGATGATATATAGCAAAGGAAAAGAACGGGTGCTTCGCGGCCGAGACTTGGAGTAATGAAATTGAGTCTATTCCTCTCATCTTCCAAACGGTTCTTTTCCAGCCGCCAAAATGGATATGGAGGAGCGCAGGTGCGAATTATGCGTTGGTGGGTCGTAGTCCACAGAAGCCAATCGGAAATGCGTTCAAGTAGGTCTTCCTCAAGTTTTGCAACGCACCTGACCGCGTGCCTGTTCTCTGACCCTTTCACAGCTTGCCAGTGTCTCGTACGGTGCCATTGGCTTTCCGACACGTTCGTCTTGTCCGTCGCTATGCAGGAGCCGCCAACGGGCGTCGGTGCGCTTCTTTCCGTCGCCACCACCATCGTTCCCATACCACCTCTTCACCCCAGCAGGGCCCAATACATCAGCTTGCCGTACTACAATGACAACGCGTCCAGCTGACCTAAGGGTGGATGTCATAATAAGGGATCTGCGGGAGCTATGCAGGAGCATTGTGATAAGTCACGGCCGGGTCTTCGTCTCGACAAACATGGACGCGTGTAGTACCCAGAAGCTGGTCTAGCCATCGGTAGGGGCCGGACTGATCTGGCTCCCGCATCTACTAATGCATCCTTGGCTGGGCCGGGGGTTGAGGTAGCTCCTGGATTTGTGGTATAAAATCATCCTGCCTGAGATGGTAAGTGGTGATGTCTACTGCAGACAACTCAACCTCACAGGTCGACTTCGGACAACGCTCTGCTCAGCATCAGAGATACTCGCGGCTGGTCCAGTATTCTGTTCCAGGCACTACGGCGTGGTGTCCACACACAACGCTCTCGGCTTGGTCCTCCGGAGGACCCCTTGTAAGATGCAGCTTGCAGACTACAGCACTGATTCCACTAACACTAGAACTACAGAAGTGGACGTTAGCAGACCTTAGATAGCCTGTGGCTATTGGAGTGTCTTACCACGAGCGAAACACCGACAGCGTTCTGATTCACGGTCAGTGCCAAGCATTGGAACTTCGCCGTTGGTAGCCACTGACTCTTCAACGTCGCAAAGGAACCCCCCAAAGCATATCAGCAAATGCACAGGATGGATAGTCAGGCTGAGCCTATGTTTACGGCGCCGTCCTTCTTGAGGACCGATACCTGGGCCAGTACCTCCACGCAGGGTTCCACGTCGTCCACTTCGTCTACCTCCTCTTCCATAACTTCCAAACGTTACAAGTGTGAATCATGCGATGCCGAGTTCACAAGGAAGAACAACATGTTGCGTCATGAGAAGGTCAGCTGTGGTAAAAATGGTCAGAAAAAGGACAAGTTTTATACTTGCTTGGGCCCCGGTTGCGACAGCAAAGGGTACAGCCGTTTCGATGGGTTGACGAACCACATCAATGAGAAACATGACGGTGATAAGAGAATGATGGCGGATGCGGCATCTTGGTATGACAAGCTGGGCTCTTGTCGCATTAATGGTTGATTGCCTCCCGCAAAGTCATGACCTCGGCTTGTATGCGTCGGCGTGGCTGAAGCTGGTAATTCATCTCGCAAAAGTTGATAGCAAGCCTGAAAATGGACTGGGATAATGAAGCACTCGCGCTTGATCGTGCCTGATGAAATTGTGATGCTCGCAGGCTGCAAGAATCTCTCGGAATAATGAAACGCATGTTGATGCCTTATCAACTCCTATCAAGTCCAACATCCAGTTTGGTCTACAATGAGGCCTTTTTAGACGCCTATTGGGAAGCGATGTACCAGCTCAAAAGAAGCTCGAAGTACAAAACCCGGTGATCGCCCGCCGGCAGCAGCGTCGTCCGATCTTTGAAGGAAACAAGCATTCAGACATCCGTAGATCGGTAGCATGGGCTTGAACTTGAGCGCAAAACACATGCCGCGTCATACGTGTCCTGTTGCATCCCAAGCTCCCAGGGCCAACGGTAACACAGGCCCAGAAGACAAGCCGGAAGCGGGCGGAGCGCAGCGGGGCGTTGATGCATGTACGTAGCAGCCCAACAGGCGATCCTGCATGTCTCATTCTTTCACCGCTGTTAAAAAACGCAACGACAAGATAGCTGAGACTTGGCACGTTGTCGAAGACCTGTAGGGGACGAGCACGATTGCTTCGTATTCTCCAGACTTGATGAAAGCCCGATAGATCTGCCGCGGTGTGCCTTGGAGTCGCAATACGAAGGCATGGTGGTGAATGGCAGTCTTGGCTTCGCGCAAACCCTTGCCTGCTCCTGCATAAGCTCCCAACGAGTCTGAAACCGGGGAAAAAAAAACAAGGCAATCTGTGCAAGGCTAGCAGCTGATGGTACCTCGTACTTGGGATTTTGCCGACTCTGATCTTGATCGTCTCTCAAACGAAGCGGCGCGCGAGCTTATCCGGGAGTCGAGCCGATGTATACTTTCGGATCCCTCCGAGTACGGTCCCCGCACACCGAGATAGGAGAGTGTCTTTGATGACGTCGCAGTCGCGCTTAGTGGACACCCGGAGAAGCTGTGGCCCACTTTCTTCTTTCCTTTTTCTCCTTGGCTCTTTCTCCTTGGCTCTTTCTCCTTGGCTCTTTCTCCTTGGCTCTTTCTCCTTGGCTCTTTCTCCTTGGCTCTTTCTCCTTGGCTCTTTCTCCTTGGCTCTTTCTCCTCGGACTGTGCTCCGTAGCTAGCGAATGGGATGTGGTCCGGATCTTTCTAACGAGATTGATTGGGTGTGGTTGTTGCGTTGTCTCGGAGTGCAAATTCTTCCTTGGTGTCCAGGCCTCAGTGTTGCACTGCTTCCTCTGCGTCGCACAGTGGCAATATTCCGGAAAAGGGCTCCTCGTCGATAAGGTGGATGCATGAACCCTTCTATATATGATTGATCAAGGGTGCTCTGGAAAGTCTTTAGGGTTGCCTTTTGTATCGTTTCCTGGACGTCTGCGGTGTTAGTACTGGAAAATGGCCCGGCGTCTGGGGCTGATATGGCCGACTTACATGTCCTCACTAGTCTGAGGATAACTAACAGAACAACAAAAAGGCTGTTAGTAGCACATTCCCCAAGGTTTTGATACTTCCAGTACAAGAGCGAACGGGGAATCTTTCTCGAAAACGTCGGTTGTGATGTATGTCATGGACTGGGACTCCATCGTTGCCCAACCGATGCCCAAACTGGGCTATGACGTGTCGCGTCATGGGCTTATTAAAAGGCACGGTGTGCGGAGTAGGCATGCACGGTTGTGAAGTTTCTCGTCCATCGGGAAATGGTTGCGGCGTTTCGCTCCGATTCCAAGCTTTGCTTTTGAATCCATTGTTCATATGTTCGGGCTTGTCATTACTCCCGTGCACCGGAAGGATCTTCATCTGGGAAATCGATCAAGCCCTCAGTCTTTCTGAATTGAGCCGTTTGATCTCTAATCGAAGATGCCGCGGGTGACAGCCCTTCGTAGACAAGCCGGTTGCTTCCATTTATCCACCGTTCAACATTGCTCTTTCTGTAGACTGTTCCGCCGGGATCACTACCGATTCGGATAGCTGGCTGGGAAATAAGCCGAGTACGTATTCTGAAAGACCTCAATAGTAGGGTGAAACGATAGGATCTGTATGACTGAACAGACAAGGCATGCGTTAGTCGCCGTGTAGGAGAATAGGCACTGTATTGGAAAATTGCCTGATTAGAAGAGTTTCTGTCAGAATTTATTGTGCGGAATTGACAGAAGACAAAAAAACAGGGGCAGGTATCCGTAAGAGACGCACCGTTTATGGCGAGGACACGCGAGTTGAGCCGGCGAGGAAGAGCCAGGGAGCTCAGGCCATGCCTGTATTGTTGTCAAGGCAACTGCCGTCTGAAAATATTCACAGCATCAATAACGAAATAAGCTTGTTTCGACATCTGAGAGAAAATCCGCCGAGCTCAGTGCTGATCGTGGGTCGAAAGTGTCAGGGCCTAGAAGGTTGGAGAAGAAGAGTGAACTGAGAGGTCAGGCGTGAGTTTGAATGCCGTTTCTCTCCCGGGCCCTAATGTATGATCTAACCCAATGCGTTCTGACTGATTTGCTTGCTCGTTAGCCGCCGCAATCCTTGCTGTATTTCATGCACCTTGTGTTTCCGATTCAAAGTGCATGGCTAAAAGCTCGCATCAAACCAATCGTTTCTACTAGTGATATTCTTACTGTTGATCTAAAGCGCTTACATGGCCAACAAAGTCTGTCTCCTGCGCCAATTTTGTGTGCGAACCAGTTGTCAATCTTCAAGCCAACAGTGAGTTGCGGAAGCAGGTCCGGCATAATTGGGCTTTACAATGCACCAGTCACAGGCACCCACGTTTCTGCAATAGACTAGCTTACGGAGTGCAACAATGAACTTTCCATGTAGCACATAGAGTCATCAAACGTCCTGGTGATTGGTGACTGTATCGAAAGCGTAACACTTCACTTAGCTCAATACATTCTGAGATATAATCACAAAGTTCTATTCCATATGGCCAGGATATGCTACCTCGTATGATTAGGAAATATATGACGCTTTTTCGATGAAACAATTCGGACTCATACCATCATAAACGGTGCAATTTTCCATCAGGATATGTTTGCTCTTGCATCAATAAACCCAAGTAAGCATCTGATCGGCTTGTTGAGCATAGTTGCTCTATTATGGATTGTCAATTGTATCTCTGAACTAGACTTTAATTCTAATGAAACGACACCTCGTATAGTGACATGTTTCTGGACACCGTGTCACGGAAAGGAGAATCGCTGCGTTCTTCAACCTTCTCCTTATAACAACTATCCTACACTCTTTTAGAGGACCATACTCTTGTTTATGCCATGTGGTTTCTTAATGTGGTTGTGTAAGCCTTACGCGTCACCTTACTAATTATCTTACGATGCAATCTTCATTGTACTGCAAGGATAGGGAATAAGATAACTATGGACTATTAGACGAAGGTTTGTTTTGTGTCTACATCTGATTAGAGAAACAAAGGGTTGACGTGGCGATGCATGAGCTCGCTATGGTCTTCTTTGCTATGGTAGGTGCAAGAAAGCGCTGGGAACACGTGACCTCGTACCTAACCGAGTTCCCCGCCTCGTGGGAGCTGATTTATTAAGTTCAGCCTGGCATGCACTTGGACAGACAACCCAACTCACTCGTCAACAACGGCAAATGTTCGCTACGGCGACCGATCTTCCCAGAAGACAAGCCAGATATGGGAGATCAGGTCGATGGCCGTCGCACGCGAGATGGCTCCGACTCGCCACCCAGTCGCAAACTCAGTCAGGCAACAGGCACCACTTCTGCATCATCCAAAGGAGGTGTACTGCGGCTCGTCAAAAACTTTATGGATCAACTCCCAATCTGGAAACCGAAGAATCCAAATGAACCTCCCAACACCAAGCTGTGCACGTTGTGCAAAGGCATAGAAATCAACGATTCCGATAGCGGATGGGAGCTTCATCAAACCGACTCCGAAAACTATGTTCAATTTGAATACCCAGTATTAAAACTCAGTTACGACAGGAATGACCTACTTCCAGCTCTTCCCTCAATATCAAAAACCGCACAGAAAGGTTGCCCATTTTGTGCACACTTGAAATCCTCAATCCTGTCATGTTTCGACAGCAACTTGGACGGAATGGACAAGACGGGGGAGATAAGAATCATGGGGCTTCAATATGAATGGCAAGAGGGACTGCAAAAACTTGTGGTAGACATACGCACTCGGGGCGTGCAACTTTCTTCATTATTCAGCAATGGAAAATCGCTACCACAGCGCGTACAAAACCTGGTATCGAAATGGCCTCATCCGAGTAATCCGGAAATTCATCAACTGGTGTTTCCAATCAGAGCATACAAAGGTGAGTTGGCGAAGTCTATCTTTATAAGGGTTTACAAATCTGACCGGTCAGGCCCATCTGCCGATTGGTTAATGATCAAAAAAGCTCCATCTTTTACCCGCCTTCTCCTAGATGGTGGAAAGGCGCTCTCGCCAGAAGTGTTGGAAAAGTTGCGATTTTGGCACGAAGAGTGCACCACCAAATGCGACAAGGGCATCGGACCTCTAGTACTACCGACAAGGCTTCTAGACGTGGGCAGCCTCACTTACGATAAAGTTCGGTTAGTGGAGACTTCCAAGCCGACCTCGGATATGGAAGCCGATTCGGAGTGGATCTACGCAGCTCTGAGCCACTGTTGGGGGAATCTTGCACGACCGATGATGACCACCCAAGAGAACCTGTCACAGCTATATGAGAACATCCCTCTGGAAGACCTGCCTCAAAACTACCGAGATGCCCTAATCGTATGCCGCAGCCTTAACATCCAATATCTTTGGGTTGATTCACTGTGTATCGTCCAAGGCGACAACGCAGACTGGGAAAGAGAGTCGTTGAGAATGGCAGAATACTACGAGCATGCCTATATCACAATAATTCCATCTGTTGCAGATTCATGCCACGATGGGTTTTTGCAGCGCAGTAACAGCATTGTACCCCCAGGAACGGAGGTGGCTTTCCAATCTTCGCAAAACCCGGAGGTCCATGGTTCCTATTTCATTGGTAGTCATGATACAGGGGAGGACTTCGATTCTTCCCTCTTTTATGAAGACACGGCTGAAAGTAGGTGGGGGACTCGTGGCTGGACATTCTGCGAATGGTTATTCTCCAAACGACGAGTATATTTTGGCAAGAACGCTATCCACTGGAGCTGCAGAAAGTTTTACTCGTCTGAACTTAGCAATATCATGGAAGATGCGGAGGAACATAATCTGGAATCCTTGATTGAAGAACACGACGAAAATTTCCATCCGGATCTCGCCGTGTGGTCTATATGGTACGCTCAGTTCCTCGAGTATTCGTGCCGAGACTTCACCAATACTCGGGACAGGCTGCCTGCTATATCACCACTGGCAAAAGTGGTAGCCGAAATGACCGGAGACAATTATTTGGCTGGCTTATGGAGAAACGATTTGCATGTTGGACTGCTCTGGTACTCAAACCGTTTCGAGAGACGTACTTGTTGTCTCCCCGGAGATGAGCATTACATCGCCCCCTCATGGAGTTGGCTTGCTCGGGCCAGGAATGCGGAAATTAGCCAATACGTTATGACACACTCGATCACTTCTCATCTTAACGTTCTTGACGCGGCTACGACACCGGACGGTCTAAATCCTTTCGGCAGAGTCCTGGAAGGTTACATCAAGATTGAAGGGCGCGTTTGTCCCATTCCAACTGAAAGCTTTCACGAAGCTGCTAATGGAAGGGATACTACGCACAGAGAGATCATGCTAGAAGACAAATTTGTTGCAGAATGCTCATTTGATCAGGATGAATCTGTCAGTGACGGCCACAGCGAGAAAACGGTTTCAATGCTCGAGGTCCTGCCAAAGACATTATTCTTGCTAGTGGTCAGAGACGGGTTGTGCCTGAAGGGAACCGTTTCACGAGCTGGTAGAGATATCTCTGAACAAAACGCTCGGTCTGCAATATGTGGGCTCATTCTTACTCCAAGCTCTCGAACAGAGGGGGAGTATTTGCGTATAGGGATCTTTGAATCACCGCCAATTGAGGATGGGGGAGAAAAATTCTTCAAGAACTGCGAAACTCGCACCATCACTATCATATAGCTACTTTCATTGTGAGGGAATATTCCTTTCGGTGTCTCCAAGATTGCCTTACTGGATGGCAAACTTTGGTGCCGAGGGGTCACCCGCTCAAGTTCATTGAGCATGAAGAGAACTGGACGACGAGGTACACCCCGAATCACTGGAGCAGCGTACCCTTAGGTACGGTGAGTACATCGCACCTGTGTTTTAAAAGGCGAGGACTCCAACAAACCCAACACTGCGAAGGGCGAAAATTCGGGCCAGTCATTCTTCAGCAACCTATTACTATCATTAATATCTACGTCCTCAACGAGGACTCCTCCTTGTCAACAAAACATCCTCCCCGCTGCTCAGCTCAGCGTTCGGCAGGATCGACATGAAGGTACGGTCATCTTTCTGGTGAACCGGCCATTCGAGTATGTCTGGAACTTCTAGATATCTTATGCTTTATCCCACTACATCAAGATGTCTACTGTTTTTCTGCTTCGCACGAGCTATTAAGAGTGACATCCTGCGATCGGAGAGTGTCATATTGAGCTGCAGCGCTCGAAATCTCCGATTTCAGGACACATACTGTGCCGATTTGCAGATCGGATGCTCCAGCTTCCCCAGAGAGAAGCTTCTGCAGAATTTCCAAGCATTCTTTTGTCTACATGAGGGAACATTCATTAAACTCTGATCCGATACGGTAGTGAATTGGCGTTCAGTTTTACTTCAAAACGGTGTTTTCATCAATTTTCAACTCCAAGATGGCCACAAGGACCTCAAAGCAGTTCCAATATCGAGCAGTCTAGGCCTTACTTCCTTTTGTATGCTTCTCCTCGAGTCTGATATTAGCCAGTAGCAATTGTCGCAAAATTATACGTTGAACATTGTTTCTCTAAAGTTGTTCTTATGCAATAACTTTTTTGGACTCTCGTTTTTCTGTCCTGTGTCATCCAGGTGCGAACGCCGTAGTACGAGTTATCAGACTACAGGATTGGCGCAAGGCAGAAACCCACCTTTCAGGAAATGATCAGCAATGCTTCTACGTCATCAGCACCTCTGCTGCCTACAAACATGAAATGAATATTGCATCTGGCAGGTATAATAACAAAGAGATCCTTCTGATGAGATATCAACCTTTATTTATCCAGTCTAGGTTTCTACTCGTCTTCATCGTTGCAGCCATTCATCTACACTACAAAACCCACCACCATGTCGTCAACAGAGACACCAACCACACCCACACCATCCAAACCCGAGCCGGACACTCAAGTCATAGACGATTTCGTACCACTCCCTCCGCCAGACCAACCAGAAGCCTCTCCATATCTAAAGACCGAGGGCGTCTTCGGGCTCTACGCCTTCTTCCCCGCCTCCGACGCCGAGCTCTCAGCCATCGCACGGGCGTGCCACGCGGGCCTCGTAGCGGATGGCGCCTGGGGCGGTTCCAACGGGCCTACACAGAACGTACTCCGGCCAGCACCCAAGCCGCTGTGGCTGGGGGAGGAAGAAGAGGCCACGGTCGAGCGGGTCGTCGCGTACCACCGCGACGTGATACTGCGGTCGCCGGGCTGGGGCGGCGCGTTCTTTGACAGAGGGCACATGGTGATAGCGAAGACGCCGGATTGGCGGACCGAGGGCGTGACGATGGTGACTGTAGAGGCCATGTGGCTGCAGGATATCGGAGATGCGGGAGAGGCGTACAAGCGTGGGTGGGATGAGTGGACGTTCAAAACAGGGGCGGTGGGGGAGGTGATCGCGAATCTGCAGATTGGTAATATGTGCTGGAGGGAGTTTGTTCAGATGGAGAGCATGCAACCGGAAGGGAAGGAGCCGGACCAGAGAAATAGGAAAAGAATGATTGAAATGCTGGACGAAGGCGAAGAGGACGAGAAGAGGTGGGCAGAGGAGTTGGCTAAGGAATATGAGGAGAGGGATAAATTGGTCAGCCAGTATTAAGAGCAGATTCAGAAGCTTGGTCAGTTTATCAATGCTCTGAAATTAAGGGTTGAGCAGGCTAGATGTGTTTGAAAAGTACCCCCAATCTATCTCGGTATGTTATGTCACAATTAATCTTTCTATGCTCGAGGTGGGAGCTTTGCTTTCTACATCTATGACTTTCTCCATGAGTTGCGGCCACAGGGGATTGGCGAGCAGGTCAGAGAAGTTCCTGTAGGGGGTAAGCGGCGCGCGGTAGAAACGATGGGAGACTGTTGGCATGCCGGCTGAAGTATTGACTTCTGGGACCAATGCTGCCTTGATTTTCTCCGAAGACAATTGATTTGGACATGTCATATTCTTTCTCTATGGCGAACCAGGCTTTCCAGGCTCTCCATGTCAACATCCAAAGTTTCCTGAGCCTATCTTGGGTTTGTTTGGAGGCTTTACTACTCTTTATGTAGTCTGGTGGCTAAAAACGATATTTCAGGCCTCGACCCGTGTTATCCGCGATGCGAGGTGCCATGGGGGCCAAAATCACCCAGAAAGGAAACAAACCCGCTCCGAAAGGAAGCTGCCCAGCAGTGCCAAGATGTCTGTCGAACCACCATACCCACGTGGCTTGCTCGCGATATCATTTGTTTTCTATTAAAAGAATTGAAGCGCTGTCGTAGGAGTTTTAGCAGCATCGTCTGTCTCCACCATGCCTTCGCCAAATGTTCAACCAGACACTGAGCACTTACCCGACTATCATGAAATGACCAGCACCCGACAAGCCGAACATGCCAGGAACGAACAGTACCGGAAAGACACAATTCAATTAAGCACACCAAGAAGCAAACCCTACCTAGCTCTGGTCATCATTTGCTACGCAGCGTTTTCACTCTCATCCTGGGTTATCGCGTGCATCATCGGTCGTGGGTCTTTGTGGAAGAATGACGACCCGTACACGCTTCAGCCATGGCGTGACCCGGCCAAAAGCTCACAACTGATGAGAGCTGCGAAAATCCTGGCCGCAATTGCTGGGGTGCTAACATTGCCCACGGTTGCCTCCGTCTATTCTTATGCTGCCGTTCCTTTTGCTCAGTACCGTGCAAACGGGCAGAAGCTCTCCATCCGGCAAACATTGGCACTTGCGAACCAAGATTGGATGAGTCCACTCATGCTCCTCGTTTTTCTGGCACCGACGCTGAATCGCCGACTTGGAAGCCGCTTTTTCTGGTTTGGGTGCTTCCTCACCGTCTTAGGTAAAGTTGTTTTTGGATCTTGTCGAGTTGGAAATACTGACAGAGCTTGGAAAGGTCTCGCCATCTGGCCCGTTCAACAAGGATTCCTTGAGCCACTGTCAACCACGAAAGTTAGGTCTCCGCGTAGTGAGCGAGATGGAACCGGGGCCTACGATATCCCTCAATTGTTTTCATACCAAGGCTACAACAATCTGGACGTCGTTCGCCTCCGCAAGGCAATGGATTCGTTCTCAAGGACAGACTGCAACCCTCACCTTTGGCATGGGACAGGGAATGACAACTGGTGTGCCGGAAGCCAAACAGACGCCAAATTCTACGTTCACCCCAGTTTTAGCGACTTCTTTCAAGACCGCCAATGGAACAACGGTACTGTTTTTATGGCACAGATGCCGTCTGGATTCAACACTGGGTTTGAGCGAGCATGGATTCCTCGCTTCAACACCAGTGTTGACTATGAGCGAATTTCTCGAAGTAGTGCACCGTCTGGGTGCTTTACAAACGACAGTGATGCCGACTTAATCAAACATGGGTACCATTGGGAAGAATCAGATCCTGAGGAGGACCCCCACTATTGGAGCGTGCGGACGTGCATTAGCAGCGAAGCTTTGCAGAGTCCACTGAAGAATGAAACCAGGGATCGACAAGATTTCGAAGAGGTGTTCTATCTCGACATCTCGGGAGAAACGAGTCAATCATACTTTACTCCGGGAACCTGGAAAGTCTCTGCCCAGACAAGCGTAGGCTACTTCGAGCTTCCTAACTACCACAATGATGGAACTCCAGGCCCGCTCCTTGAAAAATTCACCTTGCCGGAAGATACCTATACATATGAGTTCGTTCCCCATCCCACTTCAGGAAGTCTTCACGTGCTAACGTGCCACTAGTTCTATGTATCCCGATCCAAGCGGACGTGACTGGAACGCGACCATCTCGAACATTCTCACTCTCGAAGACGTGCCAAACAAAGGGCCGCTCACAGCCATCTACACCGCCCTCTTCAGCAACAACTCCTTCCTTGACGCGTGGTCGGATCCGGACTACAGGACCTACGTCTCCAACGCCCTCAGCTACAGCCGCCGCCGCTACATAGCCATCAACCTATGCGAGGACGTCCTGCCAATGGGGCCGATCATCGAGGCCGTCCGCGACGATTACAGTTCTTGGAAATCCAACGTCTGCCTCGACACGCGCAGGGCCGACGCCGAGATGGTCGGAGTCACCTGGCTTACCAACTTCGCCGAAGTCGACACCATGCGCGCCGCATTCCGCATGGCCGCCTTCATGGCCAACGAGATCACCCTCCTCAAGCCCATCCCAGGCACCATGCGCCCCGGCTACAGTATCAACATCGACATGGGTGTCGATGTGGCGGCGCCCGTGATGCCGTTGGCGGGAATCATCGTCGGGTCTATCTTGCTGGGGCTGTTCCTCTTGCTGTTGATTGCGCTGGCGCTTTTTGCCGCGTCGACGCCGCATTGGACGGACCGGTTGGATGCGTATGCAACGCTCAAGATGGGAGCTGCCATGGCACTGTCCACCGAGGGGCTGGCTAAGGTGGGGAGTGGTGCGGAAAATGCCTTGGATAGGGCGCCTGGGTTTGTTGGAGACGCCATGCCTGAGAGTGAGGTTGGTAGGTTGGCTGTTGGTGCTGAGGGTCCGTTAAGAAGGCGCAGATACGAGGCTTCCGTGTGCGGTGTCATTCCAGAATGATTTTTCATGTTTTATGAGGTCTTGTAGCGCTATGTGTTATTTTGTTTGCCTTTTTTCTTTTGTCCTTGTACTGATTCTGATTGCGCTGTATTTTATTCGCATTGTAACTTTGATTTACTGATAGAACTTCAAGATATAACTATTATTTGTAACACATCAATTGGATAATAAGATATTTCCTGCTTAATTCCTGTACACAGATCCAAAAAGAAGACGCAAGTTGACGTGGGAGGCTCAGCGCGACTTTGAACGTCACACTTGCCCGACGGAATTCCTCCATATTGGGGTAAACGCAACCATCAACTCTGTAGCTCATCTCAAATAGTCTCAATATGCTCCACGGCACCTTTTTCCCTTGGCTCCTTCTTATCTTGCTCACTGCCGCTCTGACTCATCCTCCGCTTCGGCACGAACTTCCGCCGCACAGAATCCTGCTCGAAAAGCTCATCCATGAGTTCTAAAGACAGCCCTGCAGGTATGGCATTAGCATTTCTACGACACGAATTTTAGAATGGCGTTGAACTCACCCTTTGTCTCAGGTACGAAGAAGAATGCATAAACCACCATGACAAAGCAGCATCCGCCATAAAAGAAATACGTGCCGAAGCCGCCCTTACCAAGTGTGGCAAACATGCTGGGGGTCGCCTTCGCTACAACAAAGTTAAACAACCACTGACTTGCTGTCGCCATGCCCATGTTCAGGGCGCGCAGGCGGGCTGCCGGAATTTCCTACACAAGATCAGCATCATTTGTCTTCATCCATCGAAGACATCCCACTAACCGAACAGTACGTCCAGACGACAGACCCCCAGCCAAATTGGTATACGGCAGCAAAAATGTATATAGCGACAATAGCGACGTATCCGGGTGCACTGACGGGAGATCCAGCCACCGGCGGATCGAAGCGGATGTAAAAGCCAACATAGAAAAGAGCGAGGCCCTACGATAAGACAAATAAGAGTCAGCATACACCCATCCTCCAGAGCAACAACAAAACCATATATACCTGCACAACCCCCGTCCAAATCAAACTCCTCCTCCTCCCCAACGTATCCGTCACAAACACGATAAACACCGCACACGCCACCATCTTCACAATCCCATACACCCCCGTCGCCAACAACCCCACACTCGCGCCCCGCAGTCCGACACTCGCAAATATCGTCGGCGAATAGTACGTCATCGCATTCGTCCCCGTCAAGTTACTCCACATCATCAGCGCCACGCACAGCACGCTGCGCCGCCGATAGCTCTTCACCGCCACCGCCTCCTTCAACAAGCCGAACACCGTCGCGCCGCTGCCGGCAGCGGCCAGCGCCCGCTCTTCTTCCAGCTGCGCGGTGATGCTGGATAGCTCGTGCTGGACGTAGGGGTGGTCGGCGGGCAGGCCGCGCAGCTGGGCGAGGACGCGGAGGGCGCGGGTGGGGGAGGTCTGGGCGAGGTGGCGCGGCGATTCGTTGGCGAGGAGCATGCCGGTGAAGAGGATGAGGGCGGGCAGGGCTTGCAGGGCGAGGGGGAGGATGTATTGCGCGTGGCCGTGGAGGTGTTGGAGGGAGCCGTAGTTGATCCAGAAGGCGAGCTGTGGGGGTTGTAGATTAGGGATTAACTTGGGGGAACATATTGTGGGGTGGCAGTGGTGGTGGTGCAGGGGGCTTGCGTACTGTGAGGCCGGAGACGAGGGTGAGTTGGTAGAGGCCAGTGAGGAGGCCGCGGATGCCACGAGGTGCGTTTTCGGAAACGTAGAGAGGGTTGACGGTGGAGGCTATGCCGATGGCGATGCCGGCAATGAGACTGGGGAGTGATCAGCTTTGATAGTCAGAAATACATGGAGCAATATGATCAACTTACCGCCCTACATATAGTAATTCTATGTAGCCGCTCGCACCGGCTTGAAATGCGACACCTATGAAGACGAGTACCGAGGCTACAATGAGTGATGGCCTCCTACCTATCTTATTGGCCAGCCACGTGGAGAAGAGAGCTCCAGCAAATGCTCCAGCTTGGATGACTGATACGATATTTGACGACAGGTTTGCCAGGACTGCTTCCGGCTTGTCCATCAAGCCGTATTGCCTGGTCATTGCATGAGATCGTGTACAGGTCTGGAGGATGTACAAATGTGGTGGATATTGGCTCCCAGAACTCACCTCTTGAAAGTCTCCATGGTAAGAACTCCACCAATGATTCCCATATCCATGCCGAAAAGAAGTGCACCTCCACACGCCTGCGCAGTGTCGTCAGTGATCGTGCCCTCGTTCCGGTCTGTTTGGTAAAGTAACCACCTACCGCCAGACTAATCAAAAGCACCCGAGCATTGTAGATTTCCGGTGGATCGGATTGAACTGCTTCATTTCGGACAATCCGCTGAATGAGTCCCATCGCGAGTGAAGAGAACAAGTAAAAGCTAGTGTGATTGTGCGGCTGTTTGGCGATAACTGAGCATGTTCCATGTTGAAGACTAAATAACACCCTCGCCACAATCTCCAGCACTCTGTCACTTGCGGCAATAGACGGAATACTTGGCGAGACTATCGCAGCCACAGAGGAACCGCGTGCCAATCTTCAGTCTACCCCGCAAAAGGCTCCTCCGCTTCCCCACATTTCCAAAATCTGGGGAAATGGGGAATTTGCTCCGAGACAGGAAACAGTGGGTTCACTGCTTGAAAGTGGTTCGTGGAGCCTTGTTTATCCATCAATGACAGAGGTTGTAGTGTTGTTCAGTGACGCACACTCCTCGTGAATGGCCGACCCTTCTCCGGCTCAAACGATAGATATCCTGACTGTTGAATGGAAACCAATTAGAAATAAGATGATTTCCATGATCGATGAAGGCCTCCCAGTATTATAGCCTATCAAGTCATTCGGATGTTATATGTACCAAGTCCACGTGGATTCAAACAGCTCATATTACAATTCTCAGTATATTCTGCTTGCATATGATTATCATAAGAAGGACGGGTCCCACGAACCCAACGCTGGCAATGAAAAGAGCCCATCAACTGTATCTGTGCAATCAAACTGCTGCAACCCAAGACCGTCAAATAATGGCATCTGGACCATCCCTACATTTGGCGTGAAGGCGGAGAGCGTGTCCAGACTTTCATCTACTTGGGATTGCAACTCCACTTCTGTGCTACCAAGTTGCCTTCCAGATGCCTGACCGGCTGGATGGCGGAAGAAGAGGCCACTTAATAGTTTTGCGTATCTCGATGCAATGTGATTTGAATCCGTTGCCGCGGCTGTCAAAAGAGATATAAAGCGGCGCATCAAGGCTACTGTTTGGGCGTATCTCCCTGATGATATGGCGCCTGCTGCATGTGCTTTGTAAAGAAATACAGCAGAGTGTATTTCATACCTGAAGTTGTGAGTTGCTTGATACGAAAAAAGGCACACGGAGAATACTTACAGATAATAGCGCTCAGGCATGAATCTCAGATATCTTTCGGGGTCGACATCTTCGACCACAATCTTGAGGAGAGTTTCGGCTGCGTCCACCGCTTCGTAGATACCTCGGGCGTCCGGACTGGCCATTGCGGATTCGGGAAAACAGAATATTGTTCTCGCACCTGCATTTCCCTCGCCAGTCTGACCCGACGATGATCGGTAGAGGACTGCCTGAAAGGCAAATGCATGAACATAGAGGCGGAGGTATTGTTGCATCAACATCAAACAGCATTTCAAATGCTGAGAGACATCCAAGTCCCCCCATGCACGTTGCCATGCATCGAGAGCATTTGCCGTATCGTCAATGTATTTCTTGTAGTCTCCTCTGACCATAAGCTCAGTTGTCCGCTGTTTGGATGGAAAGAGAATGTCATGAGCGTTTCCGAACAAGGTCGTCAACTCAACTTGAGCCTGGAGTACTGAAGCGAAGTCCTCATCGTACGAGCGTTTTGGTTGCAGTGATGGGAAGTCTGCTGCAGTGAACCGTGCCGATAGACTTGGCCCTCTACACCAGAAAGCTTGCCCCATTCGAATGGAGATTTGACGGTCGGAAAGATACGTAACTGAGAACATCAGTAATGGCACTCCGAAATTCCAGTGCTTCATTACTCACACGTCCAAGCAAGTCTCCTCCGCTGAATTGACTCGTCAGTATCTTTATCGCTCTTGAAAGAGGTGTCTTCCAGCCGTAAAAGATATGCCAATCTGACCGCGAGGCCAATAATTGACCATGCAGCTCCTTCTCCACCATCATCGGTCTGCGCTTGCTTGAAAGGCGTCCATTCCCCAAGCAGTAAGAGCCCTTCCACGCAACCAACATTTCTGATGTTGGGCATTCCAAGGACTACATCCAGAATGAGGTTTCTCATGTATTTCCATACACTTTTGTGAACATTTATAAGGTCAGGGCGCTCTCTCGTTGCGACAACGAGGACTGCTGTCAGAAGGAAAGTCTCGTTGCGAACTGTGTCGGAAAGACGTCTTGATGATAAGACATCAGATGGCACGATAGGAAAGAAAGGGTGATAATGATCGGAATAGCTACACTTGTGAGCCAAATGGAATGATGCATGGAGCTCTTTACTGGGGACTGACTGCCGTAGTAGATGATCTAGTAACTCAGGACTTAATGAGCCATCCTGAACGGGCTGATACCCCGTAGAGCTCTGGGGCCGTGCCTCATAAAGGCTTACGGGTGTCGGCTGGTGTACTCTAGAAGGTCGCATCTCATTGATTGTTTCTGGAGACCGAGTCCCTTCAGCCTTGTTGTCTTCGGCGGCATGGGCCAGAATGAGTAAAGCATCAGAGGGGTTTTGAAGATTGCCATGAACAGGCTCGTCCCGGGGTGAAGGCCCAAGCGCAGGTAGTTCATTGTGGAAGGGTGTTACTGGCGAGGGATTCATCGGTGTTGGTTCCGTCTCTTGCCGGCGTCTCCTCTTGCTTCCATCTCCTCTCAGATGGGCAAAATTGCCGCCCCGCCTAGACCCGGCGAGAACACAATCCACTCCTTCACGTACACATTTTGCACAAGGTGGTTTCCCAGTCTCGCCGTAACTTTGCCTGAGAACCAGTCAGTGTCCACTGTGAGTTGGAAAAGATATTAAGACGAACAGGTCACAACGAGTCTTCCTCCCTCGGCACCTGACGCACGCTCTGTATTGTCGTACGCCGGTTCCTCGCGTCATTGTCGGTGTGAAGATGGAAAGCTACAAGAACTGTGGCGGAAGAGTGAATGCCAGATGGTGGGGTTGGCTACGGTCCGGCAAATGGCTGAATCATGATTGGTCTAAAATTCCCGCGGCTACAGTTGGTAGTGGATGGCTGTAGACGGCTATAGACGGGTTGCTCTCAACTCCGTCAACCGCGCGGGGCAGCCACTGAACAGCTTCACAACTCTGTATCAACCTAACCTATCAGCTTTTAAGGAATATTTTCATCGGCAACTCATCATCTCAAGTGGGTCCCTAAGGCCTCGATTGCCTTGTTCCCCGCATTTTGAGGCAACGGAATATACGTCACTGGCGGGGATGACGGGGCAATGGAAGCATTTGCGGATCCCGCCACCGCAGTGGTTTCGCGGGAACTGCAATTATAAATGGTGCATTGCCATTACTTAGTGCATGCTCCATCTCACCAGCCTGTCAAAGTGCTTATCGATAATCAATTTGAACATCCTCACCATGGCGCCTGGTATTCAGTCAGCAACTCTTCCCGACTCGACAACCCTACCACAGAAGAAAGCCGGTCTCAATTCGGAGATCTCAAAGGACCAATATGGCCATTACTATCCTGCGGACCCAGCAACTTTAAACCTTGAATCAAATTTTGGTCCAATGGACCCAGATTCCATCGGCTACCTGCAGCCCACCTCCGCAGACACGCCCCTTGAAGTCATGCATGAACGCTTCGAGCGTGACGGATATCTCCACGTAACTCCCCTCCTATACACTACTCACCCGGCCTCACTGACTTCCCATACAACAAACAGGTCAAAGGCCTCCTCCCCAAAGACCCCGTCCTCGCCTGCCGCGCCGCCTACTTCACACACATGTCCCCCTCCGGCCTCCTGCGGCCCGGCACCTCCCCCGTCGACGGCACGTACTCCGGCCTCGACCCGCGCAAATACCTGCCGCCGGGCAACCTGCGGCGGCTATTCGGCCTGCAAGACGACGCGCAGAGCGACGCCTACGCCGCGCTCATGATCTCCGCGCACGAGGCCGACTTCTACGTGCGCTTCTGCCAGATCCCGGAGCTGCGCGCCTTCGTCGCGCGCTTCACGGGGTGGCGTGATCCACACATGCTGCAGCGCACGATGTTGCGCGCCTTCGTGCCCGACAGCGAGCTGACGCCCGTCCACTTCGACCAGATGTACCTGCGCGCCGGCCCGCCGACCAGCCTGACCGCGTGGGTGCCCATCGGGCCCGTCTCGCTCGAGGGCGGCGGGTTGATGTATTTGGAGGGGTCGACGGATATCGGGATGCGGACGGAGGCGGAGTTCGCGGCGAAGGCGGGGAATCTGACGGATGAGGAGAGGGTGAGTGCGTTTAATAAGAATATGAATGATGGCGGGTTTTTGAGCAGGGATACGGTCGAGTATGGGAAAAAGGAGAAGAGGAAGTGGCTGATTGCCGAGTATGAGACGGGCGATGTCATCTTTCATAACCCGTGGATGGTTCATGCGAGTTGCAAGAATAAGGATCCGGATGGGAGGATCAGGCTGGCGACGGATTTGCGGTTTGTGGATCCTGAGAAACCGTACGACAAGGTGAGTGGTACTATCCATTAAATTAGTCCATTTTTAGTTGTTCACTAACGTTTTGTAGCGTTGGATGAAGGTATATCGGCCTTTGGATGGATTATAGATGAATATTTTCAAGCGATACGGGCAAATAAACTCACCGTAACTTCAATATTTCTCCCCGCAAATTTGTTTGATTCAGATACATGATGACCCAGTGTGGTTCGATACCTCTCACTATCAGCCGGGATAAGTTACTTAGTGAGGCCTATAAAGGAAAGAGTAGTTGTGGGTTAAAGTAAGTCCCGCATAATCCTACTGAATCTGGTACAGTGCACGTTGTCGCGAGGACCTCGTGTAGCAGCCTGTGTGCTCGCTTTATGGAACAGGCTGAACGGACCGGCGGCACGAGAAGAATCCTACGGGACAGTTCAGTAAAAGCAAGAAACACAAGAAACCTGGTTCGGTTACAGAGAGCCGTGCGAGAATGAAACGTGGTGGGTTGGCAT
Source organism: Lasiodiplodia hormozganensis (assembly GCA_030512325.1). Classification (NCBI taxonomy): domain Eukaryota; kingdom Fungi; phylum Ascomycota; class Dothideomycetes; order Botryosphaeriales; family Botryosphaeriaceae; genus Lasiodiplodia; species Lasiodiplodia hormozganensis. The sequence goes on from JAUJDW010000086.1 coordinate 132,038, forward strand.
GCCAAGGCCCAAGGCCTCCACCGTAAAGCAAATGGCGATGTGCTGAACCGAAGGGGACAGGAGAACGCATCGGGTCATGAGAGATACTCAGAGATGGCCTATATAAGTTTGCGGTTTCTCAGCTTTCGTATGACTATTAGACAAATCCACCTCTTCGTTCAACGTGTAATCAGCGAAGAAAATGCAGTTCTCCGTCATTCTTCTTGGTCTGTTCACCGCCATTGCCGCGGCCCAGCAGAGCCCCTTTGCTCAATCACAATGCTCGAATACCGGCCGGGCGGGATGTGATCCCAGCAGCGATGGTGTTCAGCGTTGTGTAGCCCTGTGAGCTCTCGCTCCGTTCTCCGCCTCGGCGTTGATCAAGCTCTAACAGCATACGCAGGGACGAAGTCGACCTCTGCGTTGCCGACTGTGACGCTGCGAGCACCTGCGCTTCCGACTGCAAGAGCGCCGGCTACAGCAATGGTTACTGCACCAAGGGGTAAGAATGAGCCATGACCCCCTCTTCCATGGTATCGTCGAAGAGGAGATGCTGATTGGAAGCCTGTAGCGAACATCCTTGCCTGTGTGCCAACGTTGATGCTAGTGAGAGTGTTTCCAAGAATGGCTGGTGAAAAGGTTGTTCAAAGACAAGTTTGGTCGGCTCGGATGTAGTTTAGCTGAGATAAATGAGCACTTCTGCATCGTAGGAGGCAACCTTTTTGAAGTAAAGTGCAGTATGTACAACGAGAAGTCCACGTCTCTACGCAGTCATTTGGCTAAAACTTTCTCAAACCACTGTGTGTTTCGACTCAATTGTAGCGAATACAACTGCCATTCGGCCAGTTGCGTGGGTGAGTGCGCCGACTCGGCCGAGAGAGAATCTCCGGGAAGAAAAAAAATGGTGAGCGGGCCACCGGCAAAAAATGCAAAACGTACAACAGCCGGGATTCCCCAATGGTCACCCACTTGAGTACTAATCGGCCGGTTCGCAGCTTAAGTACGGCTGAGCGGACGGGAAGCCCTGCATTCTGCGACCTATGGTCGTACGTGGCAGAGGGGGCTACAAAGTAGACTTATAATTGCTAGTCAACAGTCAGTCACCTCGCTGTCCCCTCCGGCCCTGTGACAGTCAAGCACAGCCCCACAGCAGGCAGCACCATATCGCATAACTGCGTGCAGCCACGAACCCACCTATTTTTCTATACTTACTCAATTGTTTCACCGAACCACATTGCCATCCTATCTTTAATAAAGTCCATAATGAAAGGCAATTACATTGCCCTCAAAGCCGCGAATGATGTCATTGTTGATGCTGGTGCGCACTCCTCCAAGGGAGTCCTACAAGCTCCGTATTAATTTTATGAATAGATAAGGAGGCTGCCAGGAAATCTGGACTGATCAGTACACTGTTGGAGGATGCAAAAGAGGATGAGGAAGAGCCTATTGCTGTCGAAAAGGATGGCGAGAATGTAAGCTTTCCATCAGCTTACGGAATTCCTCTGTTATAACAACTATGAGCAGGTTGATGCGCCAATCCTCCGCATGATTCTCGATTGGTGCGAGCATCACAAGCACGACGATACAAGCCGCAGGATTGACTACGTCCGGAATCCGTTTTACGCACTCTCTCCCATTGACGAGTGGGATCAGAATTTCATGAATCTTGACCTAGACCTAGACACACTTTTCGAAATCACGGTAGTGAGTTCGCCTTCCCTTCCACACATCTCAAACAAAAAAAAAAAGCTGAGCCTTTCCCCCCAATCTGGCCGCGCACTTCCTCGACATCCCCGCCCTCCAAGACCTAGGCTGCCGCACCATCGCCTCGACCATCGCCGGCAAATCCCCGCGCGAGATCCGCGACATGTTCGGCAACCACGACATGCCCATCGGGGACGAGCAGCCTGAAAACACTCCCAGCCAGCGTTGGAACGCCTCACGGGTATTCAATCCGCTCCTACAGCTCGCCCAATCCATCACCGGCGCTCAACCCGCCCGTCACTCCTCCTCCTCCACCACATTCCCACCCCTCACCCCCGCCGACCTGCCCGCCTCCTACACGTACAGGACGACGTGGCCCGACTTCACCTTCGTCCGCGCCCTCGTCTACCACTTCCCCCTGCGCAGCCGCCGCTTCTTCAACGCCGGGATACACCTGCGCGTCGCCGCGCTCGGCTGCCGCCCGTGGGTGGTCGCGCGACGGAACGAGAAGCAGAGCTACTGCGTCGATGACGACAACAACGAGGACTTGACGGCGAGCAACGGTGGCAGCAGTAGCACTAACGGCAGAAGCACCGTCGCCGGCCTTTACCTGAGCACCGAGCCGCTGCCGAGCCCGTCGCTGGACTACGGACTGTGGCTACCCATCCCGCAGCGCATCGTGTTCCAGGTGCGGGCGGTGGGGCAAGGGTGGGTGAGGGATGGCGGTGGAGAGGACGTATTGGACGGGAGGCACGCGTGGTTTGAAGCGAGCATACTCACACCGGTGATCGGGTTCGCGGGGCTGGCGACGGAGGGCGCGACGCTGCAGGATGTGCTGGCTGGTGAGACGTGGGAGACGCCGGTGCAGGCGAGGGGGGCGCTGATGAAGCAGGGGTGGGATTTTGTGGAGAGGGAGGATGGGGATGTGGTTTGGAAGGTGTGTAATAGCGTGACGACGAGTGGCAGGTATCAGGATTGCAGGGTGGAGTGGAAGAGGGGGGTGGAGATGCAGGTGGAAGATGGAAGTGGGGTGGGGAAGGGGGATGGGTTCCTGGAAAGGTTGACGTCGGGGTATATCGTTGTGTTCTGGGCGAGGGCCGAGGTGAGTTTTATCAAGTTGCGGCAGCCATGCTTGAACGACTTGCTGACTGCGTCATAGCACAAACATCGGGAGAACAGGGTTGGAGCGGCCGCGATTGAAATCGAGTATGAGTTTCCTCCTCCATTTAGTACACGTCATGATGGTTCACCGCTATAAAAGAAAGGCGGTATTTCCTCCAGAATATAGGCCATTGCGGCGTGAGTCAAAGAGTGGTGAAATTGAATATCAAGAATTATACGAGAGTCCGCTGATCCTGACTTTTCTCGTGGTAGAGTAATGCAAATTCTGATATGCTATCCATCAAGTAAAAAAAAATGGTTCATTTTATAGGCAACAAAACTAGTTCACAGAAATGTGTTGCAAAAATGGGCCCGCAAAGTTTGGGAGGTGGAGGCTGTGGAGAGGTGGCAGTGTCACCGCAACACCGCCCGTCGACCACTAACAGTCACCGTCCCGGTGGCGCAGCAGCCCGCAGGATCAACCAACATATACAAAAATCGCCCATATCCCCCCCGCACATTCCGTCAGCCATCTCAAACAGCACAACACACAAACACCCTCAGGCCTTCGTGCGCGCGCCGCCATACCTCTCGTTCTCCACACCCACCAACAACCAAACGCGGCCTCAATCCCACCTCCCACCAAATCCAAAATGGAACCCACCACACCACCAACCCTCCTCACCCTCCCCCCCGAACTCCTCAACCTCACCCTCTCCCACCTGCGCTTCCCGGACTCGTACCACCTCCGCGCCACCTGCCGCCTCTTCGCCTCCCTCATCCCTGCCCTCCCACCATCTTCACAACCAGACTGGCGACTCCTCCTCGACGCAGAAAAGGGCCGGTGGGCCCGCAAGCGCAACCGGCTCGCCTGCGTGCACTGCGCGCGCCTGCTGCCTGCGACGCGGTTTACGGACAAGGCGAAGAGCGGCGGGGAGAAGAACAGGGGGTGGCGGGCGTGCGATGAGTGTCGGGCTTGTCCGGAGAGTAGGGGGGCGAGGGTGCTGGCGCTGGGTGGAGAGTGGGAGAGGGAGGTGAGGAAGTGTGGGAGGATGAGGGGGAGTGGGGTGAGGGAGGTGGTGGTGGGCGGGGTGGAAAGGGGCGTTTGTGAGTGTTGTGAGAATGCGTTTGAGCGGTGGGGAGGGAGGGAGGCGAGGGGAAGAAGTTTGTGTGTAGGGTGTAGCAGGGAGGAGGACGAGAGGGGATATGTGGGGATGAGGGAAGCGGAGGTGGTGTGGAGGGGGATATGGATAAGAGGCAGTGGTGGTGGGCAGGGGAAGATGCATTTGGAGAGGTGGATAGATTGGGATGGGTATTGGCAGCTGGAAGAGGCGAGGGTTGAGCCTGGGGATAATCGTTGGGATGGTTGTTATTGTGATTATTGTTTCGACGAGCCTTTCACTGGCTGGAGGGAGGTTTGGAAAGGTTTGAACATAATTAAGAGGGAGTAGTAAAATAGACTTAATGTTAGAAGTGTTAAAGCGCTATCTGTTGGCAAGCCTACTATGCCGTCTATGTAACTAAATCGGGTGTGGCCACTTGAGGGCCCACATGGATTTTTGTAGTGAGTAATAGATTGTAGTGTAGCCTTATGAGCTACTCGACTGTTGAAGAAGTGATGTTCGGGCAATGGCGGCACTATTCCTCAGACAGAAGGCCAAGACGGAGAAGCGTTAGACGAAGCGGGGTTTGCAGGTGTGACCAGGATTAAGCACGCCAGTTTGGGAAAGTCAATGAGCCTTCCATAATACACTGGATAAGCATCCGGGATTTTTGTAGTACCTCAGTGGTCAACGCCACATTACCCTATCTGCGACAAAAGTGGTTCCCTAATATATGGGTGCAACCCCCCGCGATTTCATTTCAGGCTTCCACAACTTGTCCCACCGCACATTTCACAATGGCTCTTGCTATCGGCGTGCTCGTCGGAGCGGCAGTGCTTGCTGCACTTTACAGATATGTGCTATACCCGGCCTTCTTCTCACCCCTGGCGAAGATTCCCGCCGCAAACTTCAGTGCACGCTTTTCCAATCTCTGGCTCCGCTACATCCGCTACTTTGAAATAGAAAACCGGACCGTCTACGCCTTACACGCGAAACATGGACCCATCGTACGGCTCGGCCCAAACGAGCTCAGTATCAACTGCGTAGAAGAGGGGATAAAAACCATCTACCCCAGCTTTCCCAAAACAGCATTCTACTCTCAGTTCGACTTCTTCGGGTAAGACTCAAGTCCGCCCAAATAAAGCCCTTTATCGCTTCTCCGAATTAACCTCTCCCTGCTAGCCACACAAACGCCTTCACGACCCTCGACACCCCGACCCACGGCTTCCGCCGACGCATGTTCTCCCACACCTACTCCAAATCCGTCCTCCTCTCCTCTTCCTCCCTCCGCGCCACGACCGCCGCCATGCTGTACACCCGTCTTCTCCCCGTGCTCTCCTCGCACGCCGCCGATGGCCACCCGGTCGACGTTCTCCCCCTCGCACATTCCTACGCCATGGACTCGTTCACCGCTTTCCAGTTCGGCCTGCGGCGGGGCAGCAACTTCCTGCTGGACGAGGGCGAGCGCGAGTGGTACATGGACAGCATGTACTTGTTCAAGAAGCTGGGGTTCTGGGTGACGGAGATGCCGGTCGCGGTGGCGTGGCTGCGGCGCGTCGGGGTGCATGTTATTCCTGCGTGCGTGGGCGAGCAGTTGGCCGGGCTGGAGGCGTGGAATATGGCCAAGTTCGAGGGCGCGGAGAGGGCGGTGATGCAGGTGGCATCGTCTGATGATAAGGAGAAGACACAGATGGGCGAGGAGGAAAGGATCGAGGAAGAAAAGCCGGAGAACAAACCCACCATCTTCGCCGCGCAGTTCGCAGCGTTCAAAAAGGCTTTCGGCGACGACTTCGCCGACGAGAAGAAGAACGGCGCCTCGGACCCCCGCCGCCGCCGTCTCGAGCTCGCGTCCGACCAGATGGACTTCAACGCCGCGGCGCTGGAGACGAGCGGCCTGACGCTGACATGGCTGCTGTACGAGCTCTCGCAGCGGCCCGCCCTGCAGCGGCGCCTGCGCGACGAAGTCCTGACGCTCGACCCCCCGCTCGTCTTCCCTGCTCCCCCTCCTCCTTCTTCTCCCCATCCTCCTCATCCTCATCCTTCTTCTCCAACGGATAACAACTACCCCCTACCCGACCCTAAACACCTCGACCAACTCCCCCTCCTCGATGCCGTCCTACAAGAGACGCTGCGCCGCTGGCCCGCCATCGCAGGAAGACAGCCGCGCATCACGCCCTCCGTCGTCACGCTGGCCGGCCACGCGGGGATACCGGCGGGCGTGACGGTGCAGGCGTACGCGTACAGCTTGCATCGGAACGGTGAGGTGTTTGCGGAGCCGGAGGAGTGGCGGCCGGAGAGGTGGATGGAGGGATCGGAGGAGGAGGGGAACGAGGGAGAGAAGGGGGAGAAGGGAAGGAACGACGTGGCGGAGATGAGGCGGTGGTTTTGGGCGTTTGGGAGTGGGGGCAGGGTGTGTGTGGGGAGGCATTTTGCGGTCAATGCTATCAAGCATGCCGTTGCGGCTATATATACGAACTTCTCGACCGAGCTTGTGGATGCGGAGGGGATTGAGCAGGCGGATGGGTTTATTCCGTCGCCGAGGGGGGAGAAGTTGGTGTTGAGGTTTCGGCGGGTATGATTACTGTGTTGTTTAAAGGGTTCTATGGCCAGCCCCATTCAATCACGTTCCGCATAGGTCAACGAGCCTAACCGGCGGCTAAGCTACACAGCTACCAATTCTGGACAGGAATGTTGGAAAAACGGGAAAAGGATCGGCAGAAGATAGTGGCTAAAGCCCGCACGGGAATCACGCCCACAAGGCACCCGCCGACACAGGAAAACACTTCGCAATGCATCAGAATTGGTATCGGGAAAGCAGTCACACTGCTCTTCATGGGTCAAGCTTTACAGTAGGAAGCATTAATTTGATGCCCTGATCCTCTCGATCAGACGCCCTTGCTGCCTGTTGATGTCGTATCTTGCTCTTCAGCAGCTTGCCGAACCCGTGTATTCTCAGCTTCTACAAATGCACCAGGCCTGGCACGCTGCGTGAGGTCTTTATTGCCAAATACGAAGACTCCTGGGTTTCTCTTGAATATCTCGTCCATGTCTTCAAGCGTACGTTGAGTCGTCTCAGGATAAAGGGCCCATATGATGGGGAAATAGGAATAGAGGAAACACGCGAACACTGTGTCACCATCAGTATGCATTTTCGACATAAGCCACTTGCTGCATCCGAATACCCACAGAGATAAAACCCCCATCCGAGATTCTGCACTCCAACTTTGGTGAATTGGGTGACGATGAAAGACGCCATCCAATTTGTGGCTGTGGCTGCAGCGGCCCCGCGAGTTCTCCAGCCGAGATAATTGATCTCCGAGTTGTATACCCAAGGTACCTGTGATTCCGCGTGAGTATCGTCTTGAGACTGCCGCGGTCAACGTCTACTCACCTTCGCAAAGCTCGTGCCGTAAAAGGCGTAGTAAAGGAAGAACATTGCTGTAGTAGCAGAGCCAAGCTGGAGGAATATTTAGACGTCACGTTGGAGAGGTTCCAGGAAGAGTGCCTACTTACCTCATACTTCGATTCTGGATGCAGATCCGCCATCTTCAAACAGATTGCTGCAACGACGTAACAAGATCCAGCCGTCAGAGCGCCGTAAAGCATCAGTCTGCCGCAAAGTCAGAATCACCTTAACAAGAAGTGAATCACCACTTACTTTCTGCGACCAGCCATGTCAATTATATACAAGCATACCAAAGATGCGCCAAAATATGATGTGGAATTGCAGGCGGTAAGAAGCCTACTTTTGCGTTCATCGAACCCAACGCTTTCCTGGAGCAGCGTGGGTAAGTAGTACCCCAGGGCATTCACTCCGCTGAACTGCTGCATCAGTTGCGTTCCGCAAGAAAGCAGCACACGGCGAAAATTCTGCGTTTCATCTCTGAACAGCAAAACGTCTCTCGCCGGCATGCGAGCCCGCTTCTCCTCCTCGATTGCCGCCATGATTGATCTGTGCGTGGCGATGACAGCAGGATCGGCCTCCGACACATTCGCACCCTCCAATCTGGCAATCACTTGGATAGCCTCATCTGACCGTCCCTGCAGCATCAGCCATCTCGGGGTTTCTGGCAAGTTGGTGATGATTGGTATGGACACGAATGCGAAAACGAGCTGAAACGCAAGCGGGAACCGCCATTGGAAAGCCCCGCCGTGAAAATAGAGGGCGAAATTGATCCAATTCGCCAGGCAGAAAGCGAGTGTGTTACTGATATTTGCGAGGATCACCAGGCGGCCCCGTGTTTGGGGCTTCGCACATTCCGACTGGTATACTGGGACAACGGAAGTGATGATGCCTGTGAAAGGAAGCCTGTAAACCCGGTTTATGGTCATCCACAGGGTGCATGGTAGCTTACTTACCCATTCCGAAACCATTTATCAGACGGCCAATGATCATTTGTGGAAGATGGAAGGCGAAGATTTGCAGGATTGCGCCGACCATATTGGCGGCGAGTCCGATGAGATTTGAGCGCCTCCGCCCCAGATGATCACCCGCTGTAAAAGCGAAAAGACACCCTACAAATGCACTAAGCTGTTTCCTCTTTAGCGTGCGTCATGGCCGCCTGTGTCTGCGTAAATAACATACAGAGAAGCAGCTGGACGTGATGCCGTTGACATTCGCATTCCTTGTCTCTGGAAATTGATTGATGAAGTCCTTGGATATCAAGACACCGGAGAAGACTCCTTGGTCATATCCGAACCAACACATAGCGGCTACCCAAAACTTCAGTTTTTCTCGCCTCATATTGTGAAAGCTGGGATGACACACCAGCGTTACCCAACGTGATGAAGAACATCAGCCAAAAGCCTCTAAGCTCTCGTATAAAGCGCATCTTGGAGTCAAGCCCTAATTATTCCTCATACGTTAAAACAGACCCTCGGGAAGAGCCAAAGTGGTTGTACGACTCTTTGCTGGACCTCGAGAGCTGAGTGAAGATGATTCGGTTTCGCAGAGGTGTATCTATTGCCGTGTTGCTGGTCCCTGGAGTAAGCTAGCCCACGATGGATTAGAAGATTGCAATTGAGTATGGCCGATATTCGAGATCGCGAGTGAGGAGGTCACGGAAGGACTGTAGTACCATCTCATGTCTCCAAGCGAGGCTTCCCCGCATTCCGCATCCCTGATCTGTTCAACCTTGCTTCAAACCCCATACGTCTTGACGCGCATATGACTTGCAAGCTTCATTGAGACACTTGTGCCGCTTCTTCCTTGCTTGGCTGGTCTTACAAAAGTTCGCGTAGCCAACCATATGCTCATTGACATCATTGTTTTGGCACCTCCACCACCCCCTTGACACCACCTTCGGTCTCTTCCGCCTCTTCCCCATTCGTCGACCCTTGCTCCAAGCTCGACGGTGCCTTGGCCCTCCGTTGTTCCTGCAGCGCCAGCAGTTGAATTCCAATGATAACAATAATGCCGGCTATCACAAATCCGAAAGTTGCGGGGAAACCGTACCCTACAGCGCATTTATCAGCTATCATCGGCCGCGTCAACGGAGAGTAGCTAGTAACTCACGGAAATCCGGCGCCATGGTCTGCGGGAAAATGACGATGGGTAGCCAAGCCGCGACGGCATACTGCATGCCGTTCATGCTGCTGATGACCAGCGCTCGTTCTTCGTTATCTCCTGCACAAATTTCGTTTGCCCACGTGTAGCTGCGAAAGTGTCAGAGACTTTAGTCGTTAGGCTAGATTTTTGCCAATGATTACTCACAATACTGCGGTCATCAACTGCACTCCACAAGTCAGGAAGGCAAACTCTTTCACTTGGACGCTCGATGGCCAAAAAGCCAGGATGCCGTTGGGAATGAGGCCGTACGTCTATGATTGTAAGCACCTCGTTTGCTGTCGGCCATTAATGAGAGAACTTACCAAAGGTCCCACAACAAACGCGAAACGGCTACCAGTGTAGTCGGATAAGAACCCCCAGAGCACCACGCAAGTAGCTGAGATGAGGTTCGTGCCAGTCGGGATGATGTTCCTGTCGACAACAGAGTAGTGTTCTGATTTCAGCCAGATGCCGAAGTAGCTACTGGCCTGGCATGACGAGCCATACAACTATTAAAATAGGCAGACGAATCAGTAAGATGGATGGTGATGGGGCTGGTCCAAGAGAACTTACCACGTATCCGAGCACGAAGGCGTACCACCTCCACCGCGACAGAATACGGACAAATGTATTCAACGTGATCTTGACTGGCGCTGCTTTTCCCGCTTTCCTCACTCTTTCGACCGACATTTCACACTCCTCTTCTGTCAAAAACCAGGCGCGAGTGGTGTACGGCGTATCGGGAAGGATGAAAAAGGTGGCCAAACCAACAGGCACCGTCATACACTAGGAAATCATCAGCTCCAACATCCACCAGGGCCAATCCAGGAAGCAGACTTACTCCACACACAATATACAACCACCTCCACCCCGCCAACCCATGCACCCCATCCAAATTCTTATACACAGCCGCCTGCAAATACCCGCCAAACGCACTCCCCAACGGCGCCGTCATATGAAAAATGGCCACCCTCTTCGCCAACTCCGTCTTCGTATACCAACTGCCCAACACATACAACAAGCACGGGAAAAACGAGCTCTCAAAGAACCCGACGAAAAACCTGAACACGTACAACTGCGCCGAATTCCTCAGCCCAGCCTGGGCGAAGGTGAAGGCGCCCCAGGCGACCTCCATGGCGGCGAGCCAGTAGGAAGGGCGGATGCGCTGGATGACGAGGGTCGAGGGGATCTGCATGACGGCGTAGGCGCACGTGTAGGCGGTGCCGGCGTACGTGTACTCGTTGCCCCACATGCGCAGGTCCTCTTGCATGCCCGACACGTACGCGTTGGCTAGGTTGCCTTGGTCGAGGTACTTGAGGAAGAAGCCGAGGCACCCGATGCTCAGGATCGCCCAGTCTAGCTTGCGCAGCAACACGCGCTCTGCATGGCTCTTGAGGTGCGTGTCGGTGTCCCAGATGAAGGAGCGGAAGGACTTTTTTGCTTTGGTGGTGGCGGTGGTGGCAGTGGCGGGTTTTGGCTCTTCTGCAGCGGGGGCGCTGCTGCTAGCCATGGTGGGCGGTTGCTGGCAGGATGTCTGTCGTGCAACGGGAGAAGAGTGGGCTTTTGAGCAAGTCTTCACTGGCATGGGTCCGGCTCAGACATACATATCTGCCGTCTCTCGTAGTGGGTATTGGACGGCGGAGGTCCCAGAAAGCGGAAAGCGATCGGCAATTGGTCGTTGATAAGCTTGGGCAGGCATACTGCAGATATCAAGCTTCCCCTCTCCCATTCTTGATCGGACCACGCGATCAATCAAGGTGCACTGCCGAGTCGAAATCCCTTGGCCGCAGCCACCTTGCAGTACGAGAGAGCCGCATCGAGCTTTTCCGTGGTGCAAGTTTTCACTCCTCTTGGTTGCGGATTGCGTGTATTGCCATGGCGATGAGTGATAGCGGAACGGTTGCTGGAATAGGTGTGGTAGGCGAAACTTCCCCGCCTTGCGAGGATCAACCCCAGTACTGACGCCTTTTTAGACCCAATCGCGCACCCTGGTGTACTTCCACTTTTGCGAATTATACAGCATCGCCCAAACAAAAACAGAGTGCGGTATCAAAGCGGCCATACGAGCTTTCATCTGTTATCCAAAAAAAAAAAAAAGATTCCAAAACTTTTCAGAGATGACCCGCAGCGTTCGCAGTAGATTCCCAGCTTTTGCAATTGAAAAGACATTTCCACGCAGAATTCGGTGTTTCGGAACCAAAAGAGGGAAATGAGAGAGAAAATGAAGAGAGAACAGAACAGAGAGGAATTAACATTTCTCCACCAGGGCAGTTTTCCTATAAGATGCCTTGACTCCACGCGCCATGCTCACAGTGAATGACAGAAAAAGAAAGAAAAAAAAGACAACGCTATCCCAAACCATACTCATATATTCCCACCTCTTCAACCCTGCTTCTCCGAATAAAGCCCTGGCCGGAAGGACCCCCTCCTATCCGCCTCACCACCCCCCTCAAAATACGTCCGTCCGCTCGCTCGCTCTTCTGGACTCCCCCCTACCAGCGTCGTATTCGAGGCATTCGTATCGCCACTCCCGCTCCTCCCACCCCTCTCCGCCGGCGCATCCCCCACATTCGTCAAGTTCGCAGCGAAGTTGCCCAGCAGATACAGCGCGTTCGCCGGCCTGGGCGGACTCTGCTCGCGGAAGCCGAGCGCCCTGCTCTGCCGCACGTGCGCGCGGCGCTTCGCCAGCACCTCGTCCACATCTTCCACCTCGCCCGCCAGGATGAGCTTACCGGTACTGTTGCTGCCCGCGCTGTTGGTACGGTGATGCTGCGAAATACCGCTGTGCACCCTACTATGCCCATGCCCATGCCCCCCACCAGCACCACCCTCAATCCCGGCCTGATGCAGCAAATGATCGTGATCGTCATCCCCTTCCGGAGGCGCGACGGCGTACCCGTGTCGGCGCAGGCGCCAGTTGCAGAAGTGGCGGGCGCAGTGGTCGGCGAAGAGCGTGACGCCGAGCATGATGGTGCCGGTGGGGACGACCCAGCCCGAGGCGAGGAAGTCGAGGTAGATGGCCTCGCGGTCGATGGCCGTCGTGTTGTGTTTGTCGCGGTTCTCGTGGTGCCCCGCGCCGGCGATGCCGAGGCAGCCGAAGAGGAGGCAGAGGGAGGCCATCAGCACGCGGCCGCCGATGCTGGTGGCGTCGAAGAGGTCGATGCGGAATTGGCGGTTGCGGGTGAGGAGGAGGAAGGCGATGATGCAGGCTGATGGGCGGAGGATTAGTGGATGGGGGAGGAGGGAGG